>BGPR01007337.1:0-71985 GCA_013235015.1 Araneus ventricosus | reverse complement strand
TGCATTTGTTCAGATTAAGGACACATTCAAGGTTTTTTCTCCATAGAGAATGTACAGTGTAGTAAGGGTTTTGCGATTTCTCTCGAAATTGAAGGTTGGAGATGAGTAGGCGTCCACTGATAATATATCTAAGGGTCGTGAGCTTTTATATGCAATAAAAGTTGGCATGTCCAGTGGCTGGGGAACAGTCAAGAGATATACCCATTAAAAATGTATTGTGAAGTAGTGATTGTCCGATTTCTCTCGAAAACACAATGTGATGGAGAATAGGCGATCTTTCATGATACATTAGGGGTCATAAGCTTAAATATGAAATAAAAATTGTCAAAATCGGTGCTGTGGTTGGTATGGGAGATTGGTCCTTTTTTTCTGTAAATTATTTTAAATATATAGAATAGACGCCTTCGGCGACCAGTTGCTTGCCCATAATATTAACAACCTGTAACTAAGCTTAAAACCTGGAGAAATAAATTGAAGAATTGGAGGTTGTAGAGGCTGAGGTAAACTGCCAAATTTTATTTTGTGATATATTTCGAAACTGGAGGGTGATGTGAGGCAGGCAGCTATTGATGATATATTTAAAACAGAAAGCGACATACAAATCATGAATTCCTGGCAGAATAGACAGGGAGATTCGACTGAAGGAAAATGGACGAAATATTTTTTTGGGGATGTCAAGACATAACTTTTTATCTTGACTAAATATTCACTGGTCATATTGCTTTCAAAGCCCATCAGGCTAGACTTTTTGACAAAGACGACAAATGTTTCTGTGGGAAAACAGTAGGTACAATTCTACAATACCAATCAGTGTAATCTTTGGAAAATTCAGCGTAAATTGTGGCCTTCTGGCTTGTCAGATATGGATAGAAAAACTTTACTTTAATTGCAACTTGTCAAGAACTCTGTCATTCCAAATGTGAAGAAAATATTGACAAAGGAACTAGATGATACCTAAACAAATTTTTTTTTGACATTTACTTCTTATTTTATTACATACTAATTTATTATTTAATTTTTTACGTATATAATTTTTATATTTATTCGTTTTATTTTTCCTTTTATTATTCTATTGAACATTTTCCTTTTTTATATTTCTTAAGTTCTTTGGGGTTGTTTTGCCTAAATTCTCTTTCTGAAGAAGTTCGCTGGGTTGATGGCCATTTGATTGATCAGAGTAGATCTTTAATTTTACTGTTTTAGACATTTCCTGTTGAATACTCCGAGGGCCTTGGTGTGAGAGAGCAGCTGTAGGTCCTCTGCTTTTATCATTTCGCTGTTTGTGGTTTCATGTGAAGCCTTCCTCTTAGATGGGATGCATCATGGCAGCTCATCTGCTTCCCGTGTGACTTCTTCGGTGGGATTTAAATCTTGTCTTTGTCTTCTCTATATTTAGACGTCATAAGCTTCCATATGAAACAAAAATTATCGAAATCGCTCCTGTAGTTTGTACTGCGTCTCTGTTTTTCCAATTATTTTAAATATATGGATCTGCACTTATAGAGTTAAAAATAAGTTAATAATTATTTTCACTTGTTTAGGCTATTATTATATTTTGCTATGAGATATAGATAATTATTTGTAAATCTTTTCTAATATCAGAGCGGTTCATGTTATTTGATATGAGATTATCTTCTTAATATTTTATTTTCTGTGATTTTTTTAAAGAAACAGTATGTAGAAAAAAATTAATTAGTTTTCACTCAGCACCTAGTCCCATTGTTGTGAAATTGTTTGAAAAAATGTCACGTTTTTTCTTTGAGGTAGCAAAATGTTTTCGAGTTAAAAGCTATGAGAATGGAAGACTACAACTCTTGATGAAGTTATTTGTTTTTAATGGATATTAGAAAGTATTTTTTGTGAAATGCATCGCCAAAAAGCGGTAGTTGGCCAATGAAAAAAATTCTTTAAGATGTTCTTTCTAAATGAAACCACTGCTCCTGACAGGGTTAAGCGAGTTTGGAATTTTTCTTTGAAAGCTTCGGAAAATATTATACATACCACAAAAATTATTTTTAAGTTGTCTAAAAATTAAAAAAAATTATCTTTTAATGGCATTAAATTCGTTGTCGTATAATTCTTCTCACTGTTGTTGGATAATATGTAAGTATCTTATTTCTAAGCTTTTAGAAATTGCTCCTTTAGTTAATATATTAATATTTGGCGCATTCAACTTGTATCATATCACTAACTATTTATTTTCAGTCAACAGAAGATAAAAGACCCTGTGGCTACGCCCTTCCAAGGCCCCCATCCATTGTAACTAGAGTAATTTCTATTCACCAGCCCGGACATAAAAGTTCCAAATTTTAAATAATAGAAAACTGTTTAATTTCCATGGTATTGGTAATTGTACAAAGAATTATTTTCTTATATATGGTAAAAGATTTGTAAAGATGTCCAAGTACATCTAAATAATTGGGTTTTTTTTTCTTACGCTCTTTAATATATGAACTCTCTTTGTAAATTGAATACAGTTGGGAAAGATTCTATAGAAAATCTATTCAAACATTACTTACTAAATTATTTTGATAAAAAATGTCAGTTTTTCAAACAACCTCATACCGGCGTTAACTGTAGAATAATTGCGCTCTATTCGATTGATAAATGTTCAAACCTTGTAGTTTCCTTTATTTCAAAACAGCATTTTGTAACCTGACAGTTGAAGAAAAGAAATTGAAGGAATTTAAACAAATATTATCATCAAAGTATTCAAATTATCAGTAATTATTACGTAAAGAAGAAAACATACCATATTTCGGAAAGAAAGCCTTAATTTTGTGGTTGATTTTTTCTTTAGTGCATTATTCGAGGCAAATCTACAAACTCGTATGTCGTTTGTTTATTTAGACAGTCCATCATTTGAGTGTGAATTCACGAAAATCCACGTTCTGAAGTTTTATGGTGGATTTCACGATCACACAACACCACGCAAGTTCGGTCGCACCCTGCCAAACCTTCCTGCAAGATTTAATCATTAAAAATTGTGTTCGGAATGACGTATTTCGAATTCATCGCAAACCGAATTTGGTTGAGACTTGTACCTAGTAGTTCTAACGGCATTCTTTCTTATTATTTTATTATTATTTTTTTTATTTTTTGTTGTAATTTGATCTTCCATTTTAATATGTCACCCTCTTCTAAAAAACATTTTCAACCTATCTGCGTTGTTTTTGTAATTGTTTACATTTGCTTATTTGGAATCTTTTTTTTATTTCTGTCATCTTTTTATTATCTCATATATTGTTATTTTATTTATTTTTTATTGTTCATTGACACTTGATATTCCATTTTAATTTGTCACCCTATTTTAGAAATGATGTGTAACCAGTGTGTGGGGCTTTTGTAATTGTTTATATTTGTATATTTGAATTCTTTTTTTCTCTTCTGCTAGTTTTTGTATTAATATATATATTTGCATTCTTTTTTCTTCTTATGCTACCTTTGCTAGTCAACACCTCGTATGTAAGATTGAAACTGACAGCCATAAGCTCCTTCGTTCCCATCTGTTAGTGGTGCGACTTATTAAAAGGAAAAGAAGAAAAGCTAACAATTTTAGTGTACGTTTTATTCCCAGAATTCGCATGCGTTAAAAATAATCCCGCCCATTTAAATCTTATTTCAAATAATTGCTAAACCTCCAAGCACCCAATTATCTAGATCTTTTAGCTTTCAGGTTAGAAAACTTAGCTTTTTGAGTGAGTGAACGGATCTTTTATGTATTTAGTTATATCTCTGAAATCTTAAGAACACTTTATCCAAGGTTGTTTTAGAAAATATTCATATAAATAAGAATTATGTGCTTTTGAATTGAACCAGAAAAACGGAAAAGGCCGTTTTCGCCGCTAGGAGGGTAATAGGAACGGGGATTGGACGTGACGTGGCGTAGTAGTAGCTCTAACGGGAAACAATATTTGATAATGATCTGAGATATTTATACAAGTAATAAAAGCGTATACAATAGTGCTAGATTCAATATGCTGGACATTTTTAACTAAATGAATCATTATCATATTCCAAACTAACTTAAGTCACAGGATCAGTGAATCTTGTCATTGCACGGTATGACATGAGAAAACAATGGCAAGCATGATTCGTCATTTTATACCAGGGGTTAATTTCTGCTTCCGGTTGGAAGTGCCAGAAGAGTTTGATCCCAAATGTAATTGATGCATTAACTTAAACTCCTTGAGCTGTTAATTACTTTTTTAACTTTATTTCCAGCATTTATTAAGAATTAAAAGCAAAATTTGTTCCGAGTTTCAGAATGTGTAAGCAGACATTTGGCAAATTATTTGATTGCAGATATATGTTTAACTCGTTTGAAACGAAATCAAAAGTCTTTACCGGCTTTAAAATGAGATTTTTGAACATATCATTCGCGATTAAGGCTACAACATTTCACTCCCACTAAGAGACTTCTTTGTCAACTTGATTGAAGTAATCACTGTGCTGGAGCAGTGTTTGCTGTAAGTTGTTGCTGTAAGTTGTAATGGACAAAAGATTTGCGTTGCACTTTGATTGGTTTACTTTTTTTAGGGTTTTACGGCACAAGAGCCTGTTTGTGGCATTTACATTTTGAAATTCAATATTTAGAATTCTTCGCTTTTCTATATAAAACCAGCAAATCATGCACTTAAAAGTTTTCAATTGCGAATTGGAGGCTTTAAAAATGCCCATTAAAGTGCTTTGTATATCTGCAACTCTTTAAGAATGGCGATAAAATAACGTGAAGAAAAACAAACCTCATGTCAGCAGTATAAATTTAATTTATAATTTTTTACAGATATCTCCGTTAAAAAATGGATTAACAGCATTATCGGAGTAATATCCTAAAATAGGTATGAGTAATGTTTTTCAGTTATAAACATTATACTTAATTGAATGAGAATAACGTACATTAAAGGAATTTGCAAAATCTCACAACCATCAAAACATAGAAAAATAATTGATAATTTTATTTATTTACTTTTTTACATTCTCGTATACGAAGTACAGAGAGAGAAAGTATTGTTATCATAAAAAAAGGGAAGAAATCAACCTTCATATTTTCTGGAATTACCACATGAAAACATCCCTGAATCCAAAGAAACCTCATTTTGAATTATGTCTATCCGTGTTTGTTCACAATGACTCAAAAACGAAATGAACTAGAGAAATGAAAATTGATGAGCGATCATCTTTCCACCACAACTGTTGATATATATCAAATTTTGAATTAAACCAAAAGGAAAGTGAAAGGAAAGTCTACACGCACGTTCGTCCATGTGCATGTGAATAAGACAATTCAAGTATACAATTAATTAAATGGATTGAATTTGGCTTATGGTTTTAACACTAGAATCGCAGATCGGTGCCCAATTTTGGAACAAAATACACAGAAAAGATGCTTGTTTGTTCATGCGAATAATTAAAAAACACAACGCAGATTAATTTGGTTTGGAATTGAAAAGCCCGTAATTAAGGGCTATTTGTTTTTGGAATTTTTAAAATGACGGAAATTGTGCTACGTTGCAGACGCATAATCCTCCTGTTTTTCCTAATATGCATTTAAAAAGAAATATTAGCAAAAGTGGTTCAGCACCAATACAACCAAAATTTAATTTAGATATATTAACATCCCGTTTTGAAGCAACACAATGCTATGTTAAAATTTACTGTTCAGCGTACAGTGATTGAAGTTAGGAATCCTTACCTTTAAAATTAATTCTGATCATAATAACAAATAGTTAACCCTTTGAGGACGATTGCAACTAGGGCGCGCCAGCTGCTTGGTACATTCACACCCGACTGTCACAAATACGTTCCGGCTCTTGTTGCTTTTAGCTACCGACTGTCGCGTATGCGTGACACAAACTTTAGTGCATTTAGGCTTAACTAGAAAAAGTGCCCCGGGTCTGTAGAGCAACGGACTTTGAGAGACATTGGCCCGATCGAACCGAATGTTTTCCATGCGTCCGTCCTCAAAGGTTTAATTTAAGATAATTTCAAATCTATATTCTTAAATTGCCTAATAGGATTCCGTATGTTAATAAACATCCTATGCTGCCTATTATAAGAGACCTATCGAAGATGTAAAACTGCCACAAAGTAAGGCTGCTGTCTTGGTCGAAATACCCATTCAAGACTTCTTTGCTATGTGCAGATATTCGATACGATTTACATTTAAAAATTTGATTTGTTTTGTTCTTAACTTCATTTGTGAGGGCAGCTGATATCATGAGGGTCATCTGAACAAACACGAAGTAAATAAAAGAAAACATAAATGAGAGCAGTTCTTTAGTATTGGCAGTTTCGTGAAAGACAGTCCTATAGCCTGCCCAAAACAACCCGTTCATACTTAGGAGAATAGTGAGAAAAGCAAGGGACGAAAAAAGTTCTTCCATTTCACTTATGATAATTATTGTCGTATTGTAAACGATGACAATTTTATCAGCATTTGAAACCACACATTCGTTTCTAATCTTCTGTAAACAGTAACTGAAGCGAGTGCGAATATACGAACAAAGCAGGCAATAGAAGATGACAAACAGATTAACTGCGCTGCATGTTATAATCGTGAAAAGAAATTCGATAAATGTATACATCTCAATAATGCATAATGGCCGAATTGTGAGTTCGAACAACGAGTTGTTTTTTAAAGAAGAAACTTTCTTCACTTCCGTTCTTAAGGCATCGTAAGACGTTATGATATACATGGTAACTATAAGAATTTGGAAAATGTAAAAACTCAACACAATCACATTATTTTGCTTTTTAAAGTCGCTCAAAGACAACTTTCTCACCACCTCGCTTATTTTTTTAGTGGTTAGAAACATTGATCTGCGTTTTCTGTAAATTAGTATGTAAAATAATGCTCCTAATAGTTTTATAAGAAAAAGAGACAGTTGTTCTTTTCTGTCAGGTAAGTATAAAATAAGCAGTATTTGAAACGTTAACCTTACAAAGAAAATATTTATAGCAAACCACAAAGCACATTTGCTGATGAAGTATCGTTTTTTATTTTCTCCATCTTCGAGATTTTTTTCCGCATCTATTCCAATTAAATTAAGAATATTGAATGTTGTTTTAAATTCGCAGAAAACAAAGCAATCCAAAGAATTTTTTAGATTCGTGTTATTTCTAATGTGTTGAACTCCTCGAGTTTTTAAAGTTCCGTTTCTTTTCACTTTGATGATTGATGGTTTACTTTTGCTTTCTCTTCGGAAACTTAGATCTTTTATTCTTAGAAACTGAAGCATTGTGCAATTATTCTCTTCTTAACTCTTCACACAGTTTTTTCGTTTCTTTTATTCTAAAAAACAAAAGAATCTTTGATCTAATGTTTTCTCATGCACTTTTTGTTTCTTTTATTCGAAGAAATTAAAGAATTAGGAATAAAAGATATTGTAATAATTTTTTTCCGTAGGTCTTTTTCATTTATCTTTGATTAACTTTTGGAAACTTCAGTATTGCGTAATGCTAATTTATTTCAGATCACGAAAGAAAGAAACCTGCATTTTCACGTCGAAGCCTTTCGTATATATCATATGTTTTACGGCTACACATTGTGTTTCGCCTTTACCGCAGAGTGTCGCAAGTTTCAATGCCAAACTCACAATTCATTAACAAACGCAGATTAGATTTTAAAGTGGTGTTTCCAAGTAACAACAAAAGACAGTTATCGATCGCAGTCAAGAAATGATTGCATGCCAAACTCTAATCTAATAATTTCTCCGCATATGCTCATGAAGTAATTGAAAGATTTAACGTGAACAAAACTTGATTGATTATTTCTTTCATATCAAATTTTAGCCTTCAATTTTAGTAATAACAATTCATTGATTTTTCTATTGGATAGAGCTGAACTGATTACATGAATTATATTTCAAAAGCCAAAGTCTTTTTTAGTGTGCGCGTTTAATTACTGAAATGCAATACTTAATTTAAAAATAATCTAATGTTTTTTTCATGTTTTTACACTTATTTTATAATTGCTTCTACTTTTTTACAGTTTTTCATTTACCTATCGATAATTAGTTTTTTGTAAAATAGATTGCGTGACTTTATCGTTATTTGTATACACAATTGATTCAGCAATATTTTCGCAGTCAAGGAAATTCAATTTACTTGTAAAATTTGCTACCAGTAAAGAAATTATTCACCGATTTATTTGCTAAATTTTCTATGTTCAAGAAGCATCGATAATTTTCCGAAAAGTAAACATTTTATTACTTTTAGAATTCGTAAAGCTGAAATATTATTTATTTCTGATCACATCAGCAGCTACCATTGATCCTTAAACAAAACGAATCCGAAAGATTTCAGTGGATTTCCATAGAACCTGAGAGTGAGAGTTCGTTCCATTTCCTTAGGTCGAATGTTATTCCGTGTCTGATTGCGGGGCACTTGCTTACACTGACAGATGCGAACAAGTCATTAACTATTGATAAATGATCTTTTGATAGCCAGTGGCATGGCGAATAAGTGCAAGTGTTGTAAGATGTTATCTAATGTAACCTAACAATGTAAACGTTCTATACGTGGAGCGTTTCGACATACCAAATTATTACACAACAAAGGCAAAACTTTTAATGATAAAAAGGATATTCGATCCTCTAATTCTTAACATCGTAGCATAATAATGTTTTAGGCTTGACTCATCAGTCTTAATTGTAACTGCTGTTGCATTCTTTGCATAACAATTTTTAAATCACGCAATTTAGAGAAATTCATTGATTACATCCAACAATCATACTATAGGGCAGTGCAGCAGTGTTTAAAAATGGATGGATTTTTAAAAAATCATCATTATTTATTTCTGAAGTTAAATATTAAATGTAATTACCTGTAATTTGAAAGAAAAAGTTCAAAAATTTTATTTTATTAATTTTAAATTATTTTTTACTTTCAAATCTCTCTACTGCTCCCCCTCCGTTCCAAGGAAAATTGTCCTCTCTGCAAGGTTTCACGTTTGAAAGTACTAAATTGTATGTAAGCTAGGCTAATTCGTTAGTTCTGACAAAGCGAATTTTAAGAATCATATAAAGAAAAAATTACTTTATTTGAAATTTTTTATGTATTTATTTTTCCAAAAAGCATATAATTTGTGTTTGCTTGGATTTTTCAGCTTTCTAAAAAGTAACTTTTTTTCATTTTTTTTTATCCGGGAAATGAATCTCTTCTCATTTCGTTGGTAGTTGTTGAGAAATGCTCAATAATGTCATCTATTTTTTCCTAAAGTATGTTAAGCTGAAACTTCATTTCCCGACGATCGCAACCCATATCAGCAGTTTCTTTGTCAGAGTCCTAAAAAGCATCTGATAGGTACAAATGAACTCTGGCATGCCTAACCCGGCATTCTCTTCATATTCGAAAAGGAAGCATTAATTTCGATATTATGTTCCATGTTACATTTGAGAGTATAACTTTTATCTTCCCCCTGCTTCTCTTGATATGGTAGAAGGACGGAGAGACTAAAGGAATGTAAGTAATTGAAGTTGAAAGTGCGATCTACCCGGTCGCTAAGAGGAGTTTGAGAGGCCATGAATAGAGGTTATTTTAATTTTATGTGTGTGGACAGAAAATTCCGTGCCAAGCAAAAGTAGTCTATGAGACGAGTGACAGCGTATCACGGGCTGCTGCTTGGAGAAGTTTTTCTATACTGTGAAAAGTGAAAATTCTGCCTTGGAATTAATATTAAAAGAAAGTAACTTCTTATCATAATTTTTACAATGTCAAAATAAAGTAAATAAAATGTTTATGAAACAGTGCGCTTTGTTTAAAGTTAAATACAGCAGTAAAGTGTATTGTTTCATGACATTATTTAAAATTAATTTATTAAATTAAAGAAAAACCAGCGGGAGTGGTCTCCCCTAAACTTTCTCGTATACTTTCTAAGTGGAGATTCGTAGTGGAGATACTTTCTCTTTGTATACTTCGTATACGAGAAAGTAAAACAAAAAAACAAACAAACCTGAAATCAAATATCTGTTGCCACGTTTCAAAAAAATATTACTTTGAAGCAGGCGCGATAAAATAGGCAATGCAATGAATACTAAAGCGAAAATTCTGCTTTGGAATTGAATTCCCAAGAAAACAATTTATACTACCACAACCGTAACAATTGCAAAAGCGCGTGAATAAAAGATTTGCTGAAATAATGAGATCGGTTTGATTTACAACAATAAAAAAAATTGTTAACAATTGATGCTTGAAAACATTATTTATTGTTGTAAATAAAATTTACAACAATAACAGATTGCTACCAATACGCATGCGCATGAGAATCGGATTAAAAGAAATTGAACATGCAATTTGAACGCCGCTTTTTGACGGATTTGACTCAAACTTTTATACGGATCTACATTCATAACGATAAAACTGTGTACCAAATTTTATCCATTTAGTTATTCAAGTTTTTGAGTTATAGCGTTCACATGACCGCGGACATACAAATAGACAGACTTCCCGATGACGGACTTTGTCCAAAATTTGACAGAAACCTACAAATTATGTTTAAAGACCACATACCAAATTTCATCCCCGTAGCTCTAATAGTTTTTGAGTTATCGTGTTCACAGACAGACACACACACAGACAGACATAATTCCAAAATTGTGTTTTTCCGACTCAGGGAGGTCTAAAACGTGGATATCCGTCAAAATCTCGAGTTCGAATTTTTTGACGATTACAATACTTTCTCTTTGTATACTTCGTATACGAGAAAGTAAAAATGTACGACAACTAAGTTAGTATTATTGAAGAGACAATGTTTTGAATTTTGTGATGGTGAAAAATCATTTATTTGAGATCACATATTTTCTTAAATTATCAAGGAAAAACGTGAAATTTCGCTTTATTTTTAATTAATTATAATTCTAACTGAAACTTTAAAAAAGAAGAAAATATATCACTCTAAGAAGCACTTTCTAACTCTTCAAAGTATGTTTGTGCAAAATAGGGTAGCTGTAGGTTCAACTGTCTGCCCTGTAGGGCGTTGCATTCCGTGCGTCACGTTACAGCACGCTCTTTAAAGATAATAAATAATAAGATAATTAATAATGTATATTATATTATTCTTTTTTGATACTTCTTTTACCTTACAAGTATGCTTGCCTAAAAATACTTATGTTAAAACGGATTAAACTTTTTATTTATTTTAAACAAAGTTATATATATATAAGGTTATATTGTTTACTATATTTAATTTTAAAGGAGGGTTTAATAGGTGTATATGATGAAAATGTTATTGGAGTTTTAATGGTTTAAAAAAATTTATAACTATAACAATATATATATATATATATAATACTGACACAAATTTTCTTCACTAGATTTCATTTATTGCACCAAAACTTGTTGATTCATTGCTTCTGGGACATGGGAATTTCTTTCATTCACTATGGTTTTTTTAGGATGGGAGATTATTTCGTATAAAAAAGTTCCTTGTTTGTAAAATACTTTTTCAGGTTATAGGGCTTCAGTCACATTTTTTTAAGTAAAAAATAATTTAGTGACTTTCAAATCCTTAAACATTTGATGAAATAATAATGTATATTATATTATTCTTTTTTGATACTTCTTTTACCTTACAATTACTCAATAAATACTACTAAGGCACATATAAACAAGTGATCACGACGGATTGAGCATGTATGACCTGTCCTCAACCAGAGGATATATTTTCCTAAAAGTAAAACATCTTTGTTTGGCATTCTAGTGTGCCCTACTCATAGTTCATGCTTCCAAATTTGTGGCGTTAAATATAGCTATGTAATGGTGCCTTTAAATAGCTGCAGGGTTTGCTACTCTGGAATAAGCAGGTGAGGGATAATAGAATGACCCTTAGTGAAAGGAGCTAAGAGACCTCCCCCCCAAAACCAAAACTGGCATACGTAAAGGGTAAAAATCATTTTATATTGTTTTATATCATATTGATACTTCCTCGGTAAACCCAATTTAACCCTTTATAAGGCCATTTTTTCTAATAGTAGTATAATAAAATACCTTAGGTATTCGGATTAATTTATGAAAAGAAATTCATTTAGCTTAAGGGATGACATTATTTTTTGCTAATTAATTTTATTAATTAATAATTAATTACCAAGTCAAGACACTTCGTTATGGTTTGAGATAAGAAATTGGAACATCCATGCTTTTGTTTCATCGAAACAATTGGCGAGGACTTACGCGAACCTTTAAACAATGCATTGAAAAATTGATGAATATACTTCCCACGGCCTTAGAAAGGGTTAAAGCTGTAAATTTCATTACCATAATTCTATTCATCTACTTTATATCTTGTAGTAGATATAATTCCTTTACATATACTTCATTCACAAATTATATGATCAACTATTCAAGTCCTAGTAAGTGAGTCACGTTGCTCGCGATGACTGGGCAGCCACGTTGAACGTAAAACATTCTCACTTTTTTAGTCCTCCCCAATCGAAGAATCACACATAAATAAATGAAACTGTTTGCAGTGGAACTGTGTATAAAGATACGATCTATAACGATCAACCTGCCAATTACGATACTTTTTGGTCCCGGTGGAATTCCTTTTTATTTATTGTATTTTTATCCTGCCTAAAACGATAATCACTTTTTAAACTCTCCTGTCTCTAACGATAATTTTACCTCTCCAAAAAGTTGGAACGGTACAATCCAGATTTTTTTTGTAAAACGACACCCTATGGTTAAGAATATCAGAGAACTGAATAATCACAGGAAGGGTCTCTAACCTGTTCCTTCTGATGAAATTTTATCGTCCTACCGGCTTCCAAACCGATATCATATAACTGCGTCCATTGAGCGAACAGATAACACTGGAATCGTGAAAAGATTAGAATCTGAACGGTTTTGTCTTGCGTCCTTGATTTAAAAACTACCGTAATTTCTGTTCATCAGCCCGGAAATAAATGTCCAAGCTTTCAATTAAGAAAGATTGGCTGAGGAGGTTAGCGTTGTTTTATTAAATTAAATTTTTTATATATAAATAGTTTGTATAAAAATAGTGGTTAAACTTTTGTAAACATGTCCAAGCACATATGAATAGTTTATTCTCCTACGTCATCAAATATAAGATCCATAATTGGAAACTGAATATTAATGGGAAAGATTCGAATGCAAATTTGTTCAAATAATGCTTACCAAATTGTTTTGTAAGAGACATTTATCAGTCTTTCAACAGCTTCATAGTGGCGTTAACTCAAGAATAATTGCTCTATTCAATTCATAAAAGTTCATGCGTGGTTGTTTCCTTAATATTAAAATACCATTTTGTAACATTACAGTTTAAAACAATAAATTGCAAGAATTTGACAAAACTTATCATATTAAAATAGTATTCGAAATGGAGAGTTCCAATTTTCTGAGAGTTCAAAACTGAGCTTTTAGTTTCCGGGAGCATCTTGTGCTATTAGAGGTAATAAATTGGTTATGAGTCCTTTACGCGTGGATGATATCACTTTGCAGCAACTTAATCAAAATGCAAGACTTCAAAAATTTTTAAGGAATATTATGTACGTTGAGCATTTTGAAATACCAAAACAATTACGCATAGAGGCAAAATTTTTTATGAGAATAAAAGAAATTCGAATTTCTAATCCGGAACAACGTAGCATATAACAACGTTTTAGACTTGATTCGTTTTTCTTGTCATAGTGTGTTTTAATTCAATCCGCCTTAGCATTCTGTGCATAATCATTCTTACATCACGGGATTTACAGGAGGTCTATGATTACATCGAAAAATTGTATTACAGGAGAGAGCAGCAGTGTTTAAAATGGATGGACTTCAAAGAAATTTCATCATTATTTACTTCAGAATTTAAATCTTAGTTGTATTTACCACAAATTTAAAAGAAAAATGTAAAAAATCTTATTAATTTTAAATTATTTGCTACAGTGAAATCTCTCTGCCAAGTCTACCCTCCGTTCGAAGGAAAATTGGCCTCTCTATAGGGTTTCACGTTTGAAAACATAACCCTAAATGTAACTGAAACATATATAAGTAAGCCCTAATTCGTTATTTCTGACAAATCAAATTTTAAGAATCATATAAAGAAAAACTACTTTATTCGAAAATTTTTATTTTTTTCAGAAAAAATACAAGTTTTACTGTACTAACAAGTACTATACAAGTTTTATTGTTAAGGAATAAGAAATAAATTCTTCCTTGGAGTTAATGTCCAAAGAAAGTAACTTTTTACCATAATTTTTACAGTGGCAAATGACATAAATTAAATATTTATGAACTTGGATCGAATTTCATTGAAGCAGTAAAGAGTATTGTTTTATTACTTTATTTAAAATTAATTTGTATAATAGAAGAGATAATGTGTGTGTTTTGAATTTTATGATGGTGAAAATTTTTTATTTTTTGCCATAATAATTTCTGAAGCTGTCACGGAAAAGCGTCGTAATTTCGTGTGTATATATATATATATATATATATATATGATGAGCACATTCTCGCCCTTAAAAGTACGTTTGTGATAAATTTGTTAGCCCTATCTCCATCGGTCTCCCCTGTAGAGCGTTGTCTTCCGTGTGTAACGTTACATCACGCAATTTAAAAAAGTACTTGCATAAAAACATTTATCATGTTAAAATCGGAAGTTAATTTTCAAAATTGGTTCGTTTATAGTTTTTCATTTATTTTAAATAAATCTGATAAACATTTTAGAACATTTATTAGAGTTATTTGTATTAATTTGCTAGCTCTCTATAAAAAATATACCGACAGCAATTTTCATCTCTAGATCTTCACTAGATCTCATTACTCTTTACAAAATTATGTTGATTCATTGGTTCTAGAACATACGCATTTCTTTCGTTTACTATGGAATACTTTAGGATTGGAAAATATTTCGTGGGAAAAACTAATGGAAGGAAACATTGTTTTATGTAAAATACTTTGCCAGGCTATAGGGCTTCACTCGCATATTTTTTAGGTTAAAAATAATTTAGTGAATTTCAAATTCTTAAGACCTTTGAGGGAATAATAATATATATTATATCATTTTTTCTGATACATGCTTTGCAAATGGAAAAAAATTGATCTGCAAGGTCATTATGGATGAAACTAAAAATGCAGAGCTGCACATAATTAAAGTAGCGCGGCATCTTTTCCGAATAAATAAATAAATAATAAAATAAAGGTAAAGTTTTACAGAATTCGATTCGGAAAAGAATGCTAAAAACTTTTACTCGATTTGAAGAAAAAAACTTTCATTCAAGTGCAAATGCTGTTGCTAAAAGTGCAACAAAACGGTCTGGAGTTCCGGCAAGTAAGCTGTTTAAATATCGAAAAGATAACAAAGCATAGTATTGTTAAGGCTGAAATGTGGTTTCCTTGACATAGTAATCTTATGGCAGAAAAGCGAGTTTCACAGAGGGTTTACTGAAATCCAAGCCAATGAACCCCGACTTTGGCGACAAAACGAAGCTTCCAGAATATGCCGGTATTATGACCCTGTCTCTACTAGGAACGGAACCTTCGAGAGACTTCTATGTGACGTCACATCCTGTCGGACAAAGTATAAATATGAAACTACATTAAACAATCAGTCCGTCGTCTTTGGAGCTTTAACCGCAGTGGAAGCTGTTGAATTAATAGACATTGAGCGCTATTGAAAGTTAAGGAGATTTATTAGTGATCTGTGTTGGTAATTTAAACAAGTGTTGTTTAGTTTAAATATCTGTGCTTAGTGTTTTAGCTGAGATCCTAGTGGAATAAAGATTTATTTTTTTATCCTTCTTGTTGGATGACATTCACGCACACCCAAAAGACGATTTTTGTTACAGTATTCTTCATACTCTTAGGAAAACCGACCCAAGAATGTTAATCTTTTTCATATTTAAATTCTTAATTTAAATGTGCGGATACACTGATATGAGTTTGTAATAAAGTTTCGCGGATACAATATATACAATATTGCCCAGAAGGAAGCAGGATTTATTGTCTTTTGATTGATATAATCTGACATATTTTGCCATAATTTGTATTTTAATGCAAAATGCAGTAGATTCTTGATTTAACAAATTAATTGGAGGGAAGGGGAATGTGACTGTAGAATCACGAATAGTCTTATGAAAAGTATATCAAATAGAATACGACACTTGCAGTTTTATTCTGCAGTATAAATACAAAATATTTTCATGTACATGCCATGTTTGTTAAAAATATGTTTACTGTTTTCATAATTTAAAATTTGTACCGCAGTTCAATATTTATTGTAATTTAATTCAATTATGCAGTTCAATACACTGTTTGATGTCTATTATTATTCATTTTAAATTTTTCTCATATTACTAACAAGAATGAAATTTTGCTTTTGAATGCTGCAATATTATATCCTCTATTATAAGATACCAGCATGAAAGAAAATCTGATGCGGTCAATTGCAATTTTATGCACAAACATTTTTTGGCATACTATTTCCGGTCATGTAAAATTTTAAATATCTTGTCACTTTTTTATTTAATTCGATATTTTTCAATCCTTTATTTCTTTGAAAAACGATGCAGAAATTATTTTGCGAAAAAATGATAATCAATCCATAGGACAACTAATGTTTTGAGAGCAAGGCGCTCATAAGAGATTTGGCGCAGACGATGGCTAAAAAAATATTTTGTCTCTGCTTGTTGACAAAGTATAACGGAGTGCAACTTCAAGACGTAGAAATACGATCTACGTCATTCCTCACTGAAGTACTGGAAGTATAGCCTTGGTCATACTGTTAATTTTTCCTGTCTTGGACTACAGTGTCCTAGTGGATTAAAGCATGGTATGGCTGATGAACATGAATTGGCTTGAGAAGGTTATGGGCTCTATCCTCTGGCTGTGCTTTTAACCAGCAATATTCAAATACTGGTAGACCTATGTTTTAGCAATTAATTGATTACCTGATCCGACCGAACTGGTTGCTGGAAGCTTCTTATTCCTTCGTGGTCGATATTTCCTTCCCGGAAAGTCAATTAATGGTCTAGTACCAAAGGGTCCAGATGTCTCTTCCGGTTTTTGAAAGAATGAAGTTTTCTCTCCAAGGGAAATATATAGTCCAGTCGAATTGTCATAAAAAATATCAAAACGTGGACAAAAATCATTGCAGCAATTTTATTGGTTTAAGTTGTGGAAATGGGGTAGGAGAGGGAAATTCGAATGTTTGGATTTTTGCGTTTAAACAAAAGGCTATTAATATGAGAGGAAAAGTTTAAATTAGAAAGACATAGTGAGTAAAAAGATCTATTAAGTGACATTCCGAATGTTAATATATCTTAATTACATCATGAGTAAATGTATAAAAAGCATAAATATTGAAAAGTATTTTTTACTTTTTTTACAATTTGAGAGAAATTTGTGAAATTCTACTGCAGTACGTATTTTATAGGATGGAATATCTGGTGAATTGTTCAGAGCGAAATCTGTAAATTTTTTGAAAAATGCCTGTAAGTACTTTTCTCTCTATCCGAATTCGGGGCAACGAAATAATCTTATTCTTAAAGTGTTGTTCTATGATTTTAAATGCCTTGTTTTTGGTAGTTTTTTAAAAAGAAGTGACGAAAATTAAATTAGAAATTAATGTTTTGTGTCAATTATTATGCCTGAACTCGTTTTTCGTTATGATTGAATGCGTGGGCCCATTTTTTAGAAGACAGTGAATGGAACTGAGTATGCCAATATTATCCATCAGTTTTTTCGATTCTCTGGAAAAGAGGAGCGTTTTGCTTGTTTCAGCCGGATGTAACAACGTGTCATACTTCCAATGCAGGGTTGTCAAATTCAAATGTCAAATACTAGCAAAATAAACAAGATCTAAATTTATGTGGGCCGAAGTAAAAAAACCGCAAAATTATAGAAACGCAGGCTTGATTCAAAGATACAATATAAAAAAATAACCACGGTTAAGAATTTCTTCCTGACACTTGGCATATCTTCATTCTAAAATCTTTAATACTTCGGAGGATTTCGTGTAGACAGTTTTACTTTGAAAACTGATCCAAAGTGAATACCAGTAAATTTTGATCTTCCAGGAGACTAATACTCTTTCAAAATTGGGAAAATAATTGCTAACGCCTATTACTACTTTCAAACATGGAAATATTGTCATATACCAATTTTCGAATAATTTCAAACCCGGATGGAAAATATTTGTAAAAGTCAAGCATCCCAATTTTATTGAATCTTTCCTTCAAATCTGAACAGCATTGGGTCTCAATTACGTCCGTTCGCATATGGTTAGATACTTATTCTATACCTACGGAGAAACAAAGGTTTTTTTTTCTTTCAAGCGTTTTATTTTATTATCTGCTCCTAAAATATTCGCTGTTAGTGGTAGGGGAATTGATGCATCGATGTCAAATATTAATAATTAGTCACTGGCTAATGTTGTGGTTCGTTATTAATAACCATACATAAGTAAGAGTTTTAAAAATTAAGGTATGAAATTTTTATTATAAACTTTTTTACATATTGTTGTTTGCTGGGACGCAAGTTTGACACTACTGATCGAAGGCTGCATTTTTATTTCTCAGAGAATTTTTGATAAATGCGCCATTTCTATGGACGTCTGGCCTTCTCCTGTTTGTCATTCCCTGATTTTTAAGCTTCCCTTGCTAAGAGTTCCCGAACATCTAGAGGGCTCTCGGCGTAGGAGAGTCATCATCACTCATTAGTCGCTCCACATCGGCGGCTAATACCTGAAGCTTTCTCCTAGTTTCTGTCTTAATGCCTTCAGTTTAGTTCTGTAAACTAGGAAAGATGGCTTCCCCAAATCGGAATTCTAGATCCTTTTTTATTCTTCATTTCCACTTGCCCTATTTTAATACTCATTTCTACTTACCCTTTCTCCACTCTATTCATCATTTTTTCTATCCCGAATCGCATTCCAGCCATCAGGGCAAACAACTTCTCGAATTTGTCCTCTATAGCTCAGGTCACCGGAATTCGCACGAAAATCAAAATCCCACTCCTGACACCAGTGTTACCAAAATCCTCCCGTGGTTATACTTTGAAAGCAGTCCAACGAGTAGGATATTGGAGAATGACACTTTAATCACGAATATTCGAGGAAAACACGAGGCACAGGTTACAAGCAAAACAACGCTTGTACAAATTAGCAACGCACGCAGACAGCAAATCATTCGTTATAACATCAACAGCACTAAAATAGCAATCAGCATCTAACAGCGGAACAATTCGCATTGTGAGCAGATTCCAAAAAGATCACCTTCTCCTTTCAGTAATTCGGTTTTCATAGCCTTTACGACAAGGCCTGCATTTATCGCTAAATTGTCGCTAAGTTCGGTGGTATTGGCTAGACTTCCCTGGCGTCTCATAAGTACCTCTGTAAATGTCTCTTTCCAACCATAACAATATCATAGCAGGGAAACAGCATTGCAGCTTCGTAACAGCATGCTATTTAGGATTAAAATGTCTGATGTAGTCTTTTGTATCTAGAGCAAATTTATACTTAAATGTACGAAATTGAGAGAGGGTATGAATGTTATTTTTATCTGGCAGCAGCTCTTAAAGTAAATTAATCTTGTATTTCTTCGAGTGAACCTCAGAAGATTTGAATGGTTCCATGCACTTAGTTTGTAATGGATCGTCGTATTTGAAGTTTATTAATTGTAGATATTCTTTGTAATATAATAAACAACTTTAAAATTTCACAATTAATCTATTCATTATAGCAATATTCCTCGGGAAATTATCCAGAGTTTGTGAGCTCAGATTACTCCCTCTAAAGAATAATAAGCTACAAGTGTTTTCTTAAAGATGTTAATTGAATCATACTATTTCTCATTCAAAATATTGATCTGTTATTTATGTGCATAAGGTAAGTATATAAAATCTCAAGAAATACAATTTTAACTTTGCTCAGTGTATACGGTGGTCATAATTTCTTGCGTAAATCGAAAACATAGGTAAAGGGAATCATATCAGCAGTTTTCATAATGTTGCACCATTGAAAAATTTGGGTTTAAGTGCTGATATGAAAGAGATTAACGTGAAAAAACTCTTTAAGTCAGAGAAATAATACAATTTAACAACTGAAAATTTTACTCGTACAATAGGCACACGGAAATAAGAATACCATTGTTAATGCGATTCACATCGACTTACCCATAATTTACAAAATTCACTTGTCTAATGCGTTTCGAGCACTTTTCCAATAGAAACTGAGACGCGATACTGGTTTTTAATAAGATTCATAGGAACGTCCATATATCAAACTCTTATCAAGTCCCTAGAAAAAATCTAGCTGTAACAGATATAATGATACTCTGAATAGCGCTGTCTCACTTCCTCCATTGCTGTTTTCAAAAGAACACTTAGCGTTTTAAAGGTGCTGCGCATCGGCTGGTCGTTCGGACCAGTAAACATGTTTTTTCTAAAAGATATGTTCATAAATGTTAGCTTTCATTTTCTGTTAATTAAAGTTAATTAGTTTAGTTCAAAGAGACTGCTTATTTCAATCTGGAAGATATGCAGTATTTAATAATTAATTGTACGGCGAACTTGGTTATCCAAACCAAAATCATTTGCGACAGTTAAAATGCATGCTAAATTTCCGATCGAGATTGACAAGAAACATTTGGTGATTCCACTGCTATATTTTCGGGAATATTTCTATGTACCTCCTTCGAGCCGTTGCTCCGTTACCGTCCTCAATTTCATGAATATAAGGAATGGCAAAGAGCGTTGTTTCTAATTTCGTTGCATAACTGCTCTAAATCCACATCCAGATTGACAATTTACGAAAGAGCTCCATATCTTTAAAAATGGACATTTCTAGGTATACTTTGTTGTTTGAAAATAAGTTACACACGAGTGCATGAATAATGTGTTGTTTAAAATATCACGGAGAAGATGATGCAAAATTTGAATCCATTATTATATCGAGTTAAAACAGCTTGAATTGTCAAATGTTAAACGAGTACTCGGAATGCAGAATCGTACGATGCGAAGTGCATATAATTTTGGATACTGTTGACACATATTTAGATTAAAATAGTTAAAACTAAAAATTCTGATTGTCCATTTAGGATGGTAATTTAATGTGACAATTTTTATTAAATTCGTGCAATTACTTTTACTAAACTGACATATTACAAAATCGTGTTTTGGAATAAATAAAACTACAATACCATGTGTAGACATTCATCATTGAAAGGGTAATTATTCCAGAGTTTACATGCACTTGAGACATATTTGAAAGATTTTAATTTTTTTTTAAGAAATAATTTAGTAAGTATTGTTTAAATACATTTTTTGAGAATTGCCTGGGTATAACCAAATATTTAGAAATGAATCAACTAGTTATTGTTTTTCTACCACTATTTTAATGTCAACTTTTTTTATATAACATTTCTTAAAAAAAGCTTTGATCGTTTTGTACGTTGTGCGTTGTCGATTTGTTTAATATAAAGCTTGGATTCTTATATCCAGGCTGGTTATTGAAAATTAGAGTTAAACGTGCAGTATTAAAGTTGAATGATTCATTTATTGTTAGTGTCCGACCTGTTTGGTATGCTTTCAGATTGCCTCTCTCTCAGGATTCTAAACGTTTATATGCAAGGAGCGCGGAGACTTAACGCATTCAAGATGCACATTCTCGAAACGAAAGCTTAATTATACGATTCGCGATTATGATTTCATGTTATGTTATGCATGAAGCAATGCCTATGGAATGATTGCAGACTCGATTACACAATATGCCTAATCTGAATTTTGAAACTTATTTCAATCACGTTCTAGATGAATAAAAATTTTCTACAATCAGACTCGTAAAATATATTTTGTATTGATATAATATGTATGTCATAATACTTTTGACATTTACTTAACTGTTGTCTTCTGGAATAAGTCTCGTTTCTCAAGTATTTCGTCTTAAAAATTTTTATAACCTTGAATTTCAGTCGATAATTTGGGTAATGGTTTGACCGGTATTGTTTTCTAACATTAGTATATTTTATTAAATAATGTACGTTAATTTTATGTGTTGTTTAATTATGTACGATGGAACACGGATAATTCGAAATTGGCAATACCGAAAAAAAAATATTCGATTAGTTCCATAAATTCGAATTATGAAAACCTGAATGGACAAATAAGTTCAGCAATATAAAGCAGCTGAAAGTGGTTTTTTTCACGATTTATTTTCACTATTCGAGTAAGTTGTTGAAATAAAAAAAAATCGTATTTAGCATTTTGAAAAGAACAGTAGAACTTTAAAACTTGAAAATATAGAGTATACTTCAGATTTAAAATTTACAGAGCATTTTTTTAAAAGAACGTAAGAAATTTTTATTGAATATAATGCCGCGGAAAATAAAAGAAAATCCTGTGGTTTCCAGGTTCAGATGTTTTTAATTAAGAAAACAAATTCAGAAATAAAAGACTTTCTTTAAATTTTGTTTTTGGCATTTAATTAAGTGAAATAATCTATAGGATACTTTGAAGTTATGTTAATTGGAAATTGCAGGAAACAGAGAAAACTTCAACTACGGACGAATTATAAAAGTTCAAATTAGCCAAGTTCCATACTAGTAAAATAATTTTAAAGATATAATTCCTTTATCAGACCAAGCTGACTAAATACATCTTCTGTTAATTTTGATTTCGAGACCTTAATTAACATCTTGATGCCAAAACCTTAGGAAAAGTCAAATGTGTGGCGCAAAATGGAAGATACAATTACTTAGTTTGAACCTTTAAAGTTCATCACATGTTTCGTTTTGAAAATTAATAAATTCTTTACAAAAATCAGTTTTTGTTAAGTAACCGTTCATAAACATGTAGGAGAAAAATAATTTGCATTTTTTTCCTCAGAATTTTGTGACTTCGCAATAAAATCCGTGATCGGTAACGTTCTATTTTTCGTACTTAAACAAATCACCACGAATATTGTACAGAATTAAAATTGATATTTCAGAATTCTGAAGTATCTATTTTCAACAATATTAATTAAACAATTCTAATAATAATTTATTTAATATTTTAATTAAATTTTTATATAATTTCCATAAAAATTTGACATTGGAATTGATTATATTTTACCTTACTTACTCTAAAAAGTATATATACATAGATATAAAATACTTCGTTTTTATAAGTTACCTATATATACATATCAAGAGAGATTATATCAAGATATATACACACATGTGCACACACACACAAATTCATATTATATATACAAATTGTATTTCAAAATTCTCGTTGTTTATCTTATGAAAAGCGACTATCGAAAACTCCAAAACTAAAGAACTTATTAAAAAAGCATTTTATTTTCAACTTCCAGCATCATGTATTTAACGAGATTCCTTTTATTTCCATTTTCATAAATGTACAACAGTTCTTCCCTAATAAAAACATTTTTTAACAAAAAACTTTTAAATATAACATTCCTTTTGTCAGAGAAGTTTTTAATTGCAATGAAACCTCATTTGACTGCTTTAAACTTGGAAGAACCAATACATACACACAACATATCAAATTTTCCTTAATTTTGAGTAGAGACTACCAGAACCACCGTTCTCCACACTGGCACCCGGGCCTTGTAGCTTCGCGGCTCGCAACCACTATTTTTTTCAGTTTTAGATACTGCATATAGATTAGTGGAACAGGATACGAAACGAGAAAGCCGCATTGGAGTTCTACTAATATACAAATGTCACTTTAAAAAGAAAGTCAATACGCATTTAATAAAATTAAATATATTAGCTTAATTACACTTTGCGTTTTTCTTAGTTGTGGTTCTAGCACGAATATTCCGTATTTGATGTCACTGTATTTCATACTACGGATATATATTTATTTAATATATTACATGTATTATTATTTTTTATTGTATTTTCATTGTGTGTCTGTTTTGAATTTTTATACTATGTAACACTTTATTTTTGTGCCGACCCTTAAAATGCTCCATACTCTATGGGTGAGTGGATCGTCGTAGGTAATAAATAAACATTTCAGTTCTAATATTTTGCTCAACTTTGTCACTAATTTCTGCATAAATTTTTCAGAACCATAAATGCAGTATGATATCGCTTTAAATAATGCTTCCATTCCCTACAAAAAGTATTTTATACTTTCTTCAGGCACCGCAGAGATTGAAGCTCGTACTGATCAAAAATACGATTTTAAACTTGCGAAATAAAAATGGAGCATCGTGATTGGTTAGCTATGGTTGCAAAGAGGCGAGATGAATTGGCGAAATCTGTCCATTTTTTGAGATTGAGGCCTCAGTCAAGGTTTTTCTCCTTAGAGTATGTACAGTGAGGTAATGCTTTCACGATTTCTCTCGAAAATTAAGGTTGTCGATGGAGAGGCGTCCATTGATGTTATACCTATGGGTCGTGAGCTTTCGTATGAAAATAAAAGTTGGCAAAATCGGTCAAGCGGTTGGGTCTGGGAGACTGTCAAGATATTTCCCCATAGAAAATGTATAGTGAAATAGTGATTTTCCGATTTCTCTCGAAAATTGAGGGCGATGGAGGATAGGCAATATTTGATGACGCATTTAGAGGTCATAAGCTTTCATAGGAAATAAAAAGTGTCGAAATTATTCTAGTGGTTCGGGATCGGATACTGGTCATTTGGTTTTGTAAATTATTTTAAATATATAGACTAGATGCTTTCGGCGACCAGGTGTTAGCCCGTGACATTAACAGCCTGTATCTATTCTTGAAAACATTTGTCTGGAGAAATAGATTTCGAAAAGAAACCACTGCCCCTGAAAGGGTTAAGCGAGCTCGGCGTTTCCTTTGATAGATTCGGAAAATATTATAGCACAAAAACTATTTTTACATTGTCTAAAAATTAAAAAAAATTCTTTTGATTGGCATTAATTTAGTTGCCGCATAGTTTTTTCTTATTTTAACATTGTTTTTCCTCATTTGTCCAATTCATAATTGCCTCACTCCTTGTCAGACATGCATTTCATGGCTTAAGATTTACCTAGATAAGTCTTTATCTGATGCTGTTCTCCTAATTCTTTTTATTTCCCTGAAATAACTGACTGTTTTCGGTTAATATGTAATGATCTTATTTCTGAACTTTTGGAAATTTCTCCTTTAGGTAATATATTAATATTTCGCGAATTCAACTTGTATCATGTAACTCACCATCAATTTTGTGTCAACAGAGCATAAACGCCCCTTGAGGCTATGCGCTTCGAAGATCCCTCCCCACTGTAACTAGTGTAATTTTTCGTTCAACAGGCCGGAAACAAAAGTCCAAACTTTAAATTAAAGAAATCGTTCTTTCTTACATAGACTTTGTACCATTATCAAATATTATTTTTTTACATAAGTAAATAATTTTTTAAAATGGTGGTAAAAAATTTGTAAACATGTCCAAGTACATCTAAATGTATGGGTTTTTTTCTATGTCCTGTAATATATGAACTTTGTTTCTAAATTGAATACAGATTTGAAAGATTCTATAGAAAATGTGTTCAAACAATTCTTACTAAATTATTTCTTTAAAAAATTGTCAGTCTTTGAAATAACTTTATACTAGCGTTAACTGTAGAATAATAGCGCTCTAGTCGATTGATAAATGTTCAAGCATTGTAGTTTCCTTTATTGCAAAACATCATTTTGTAACAATACAGATGACAGTTGAAGAAAAGAAATAGCAAGAATTTCACAAAAATTATTATCAAAGTATTCAAAAAGAAGTATTCAAATTATCAGCAAATATTGCGCAAAGAAGAAAACATACTATGTTTCGGAAAGAAAGCTTTAATTTTGCGGTTTTTTTTCTTTAGTGCTTTTTCGAGACAAATCTACAAAATCGTATGTTGTTTATTTAGACAGTCAAACATTTGAGTGTGAATGCGTGGAAAATCCACATTCACAAGTTTTAAATTGGATTTTATGATCATACAACACCACGCAAATTCGGTCGCACCGTGCCAAACCTTCCGGCAAGATTTAATCACGAAAAAATGGGTACGAAATGACGAATTCCGAAATGACCATAAACATAAATTTTGAATATATTTCCTAATTGGGGATGGACCATTTCCTCACTATCTTAATCGTTTCAAAATCCTTAATTCACCACTTTGTATCTGGAAGAAAATAGGGGATGCAGATCACTATGTTTTTGATTGCATCCTACAGAAAGGTATCGTCTTTAGAAACCACCAAATAGTTTTATAAGAGAGTGGTTTAAATATTTACTCCTGAACAAAAATGCAACTTTTAAAATCCGAAGTTCTTCCTCAAAAGTGATAAAATATGCAATAGTCTTTCCCAAGTGTATCATGGGCATGCCTGATTTTCTTTTTCCTCTTCGGAATTGTGTTAGAGAATTCGGGTTTTTAGTATTGGTTTTTTTTCTCACTAAATTGAGTTATAGTAATTGTTTTGTTACTATTTATTACTGTTTATTTACTCTCTTCTCTAAATTAAATCTCAGACTTCGGTTTCTTTTACTATTTATTAGATTTTATAAAATTTTCATTTCTTGTTTATTTTATGTATATTTCTTTATTTATTACGCTTATTTGTATTTATTTATTATTTATACTTATAGATACTTATTATGTTTGCTTTTTTATTTCATTATATTTATATTCACATTTGTATTTTTTATTGTATTATTTTACTTATATTTTTGTATTGCATTATCTAATTCTTTGTATTTTATTGCATTCTAATATTTTGTATTTTATTGCATTCTAATATTTTGTATTTTATGACTTTAATATAGTATTGGAATTCTTCTTCCCGAAAGCTCATCACATGCTGTACACCCTTTGGGTAAGCAGGGTCGGCGTGGGGGATGAAAAAAAAACAAAAAACAAAATTTGGTTGTGGCTTGTACCTAGTACTTCTAACGGCAAACAATACGTGATAATGATCTGTGATAGCTATACAAGTAATAAAAGGGTATACAATACTGCTTAGATTTAATACACTAGACATTTTTACAGGGACACAGGGGATACAATAGTGCTTAGATAGATTCAATACACTAGACATTTTTAACTAAATAAATCATTATCATATTCCAAAGTAACTTTAGTCACAGGATGAATGCAGCTTGTCATTGTACACGGTATGGCATGAAAAACCAATGATAAGCTAGACTCGTCATTTTACCGCCTGTGGTTTTTTTCTGCTTCTGGTTGGAAGTGTCAAAAGAGTCGGCAAATAATTTGATTCCAGGTATATTTAATTCGTTTGAAACGAAATCGAAAGACTCTACCGGCTTTAAAATGAGATTTTTTAACATATCATTGGCGATTGAGGCTAAGACATTTCACTCCCATTAAGAGACTTCTTTTCAGCTTGATTGAAATGATCACTGTGCTGTGGCAGTGTTTGTTGTGATGGACAAAAGGTGTGCGATGCACTTTGATTGGTTTTGTTTTTACATCAGAAGAGCCTGTTAGCGGGCATTTACATTTTGAAATTCAATATTTAGAATTCTTCCTTATTTTATATAAAACCAGTTAATCAGATACATACGAAGCTTTCAATTGCGAATTGGAGACTTAAAAATGCATATAAAAGTGCTTTGTAGACCTATAAAGTTTTAAGAATGGAGATAAATAAAGTAGACAAGCGCAAACCTCAGCAATAAAACTTTGATTTATAATTTTTTGCGCATATCACCGTTGAAAAAATGGATTATCAGCATTATAGGAGTAAGATATCATAATAGATAAGGGTAATGTTTTTCATTTATACACATTATCCTTGATTGCATGAGAATAATATATATTAACGAAATTTAAAAAATCTCACAACTATGTGAAGATGGAAAAATAATTTAGATTTTTTCTTTTACATTTCCGTATATGAAGTGCAGAAAGAGACACTATTTTAATCATAAAAAAATAGAAAAAATCAGCGCAAACATTTTCTTGAATTGCCACATTTAAACCCCTGAATCCAATGAACCCATACTTTGTCTATCTGGCTGTGTACACAATAATCCAACAAGGAAATGAGCTAGAAAAATAAAATTTGGTAAGCTATCGTCGTTGAATCAGAACTGTTGGTATGTATCAAATTTTGAGCGAAACCCGTCAAAGGAAAGTCTGCATGCTTGTTCGTCCGTGTGCAGGGGAATACGTCAATTCAAAAACACAATTAATTATATGGATGAAATTTTGCACATGGTTTTATCACCAAAATAGCAGATCTGTGTCAAATTTTGAACCAAAATACCTCGAATAACTACCTATTTGTTCATCCGAATATATACGAACACGATAATCCAGAAACTCCATGAGCACTTTATATAAATATTTGGTTAATAGTGTTTATACTTAAATTTTTGATCTAATCCAGATTCTGAAAGATGTTCAAAATTTGCTTTAAATGAGCGAAAATTTGAACATACACAAATACAGAAAATGTGTGTTTATACATTAGGTGAAAGATGTAGAGTGCACCTTTTAGAGAAAAAAATCCTGATTTTTTTTTAATGCCTTTCATTTATATTTAGAGAGCACCATTTTCAGAAAAATGCGTATTTAGTGGACTCTTTAAAATTAATGATAGGGGATAGCAAAAGTTACCACATATTTCTCGAGTAGCACGCAATTTTGAAAAGGAAATCGGAAATATATATACAATGTAAAATGATCAATTCATTCTTACATGATACACGCCAAATAAGCCGTGCTAATTTAATTTTTGAATCCATTGCACAACATTTAACAGGATAGAGACATGGCGTTTGATGACATACATAGTTAAGTTTTTCATGTGGCTATACAGTGGCCTAGCAACAAGGGGGTAAAGAGGTACAGGAACCCCGGTCGCCACTCTTAGGGAGTGCCGTGGTGGCAAAATATTAGTGTGTTTATTCTTATTTGTAAAATCAAATATAAAGTGGGGTTGCGAAATAATTCCACCAAGGGTAATTTCTCGCCCATTCACGTTTGCTAAGCGACTTGGGATGGAAAGATCACATTATGTCCGGGTTTCACTTACCTTTGCCACAATCTCACTTGCGGCGCAACTCAAATATGGGGATGAGAACCTGCAGTATAAGTAAAAGGAATCTGGCTTCCCGGTGGGGTAAAGTAATGTCGAGTTCCCCACCACCGTTGACTGCCGTATCTTGGTCTAAAAGGGTCGCCGCATGAGCTGCTCGTTATGGGGGCTATAATGCGGAGCCACAGTGCCCGATTAATTGTCGTGGCAGTAGGATCATTTACGTTTCTCCAACACGTTACGGCTGGACAGGAGTAACTCGTTTATGGTTATTAAATTTATAACAAAAAACTACGCAAATACGAAGAGAAATATTCTCGTCGTCGATTTAATAACAAACATGACAGGAACTTGTTTCAATCATAGTTTACAGAGAAAATCGGCTTTCCGTAAACAATGGCAGTTTGAGCACTTGAGGGGGAAAGTTTCTGAGGGTGACCTCCTGATTGTGATCCATCAATGGATTAAAATTTAGTTTTACGCTAGTTATTTCCGAATTTTTATGTTTTGGAATATTTATTGACTGTGCTAACTACATCCACCCATACTATTATCGGTAGTTGCGGCACCCCTCCCTCCATTTGGAGTTGAGGATGTTTCCTCCAGCCACTGAATAATAGTAGAGGTTAGGTCTGCTTCTTTCATAGCTATATCGACGCCCTAATCTTTCATTCGGTGAGTTTTCTCTAACAATGTTTTGAGTTAGGCTTTTTATTATATATGTTACAGGGAAAAGATTGTGATGGTTTTGCGCCAAGCTGCTAATTTTCACTCTCTTCACTTTTAAACCAGGATAAAGAAAACTCATTACGAATTCGTTATATTTTGTCAATATTAAAAGTATTTGAAGGGTCTAGGATAAAAATGATGAAGTTACAATTTTTTTAAAATTTTGCAGGAAAAAAGAATCAAAATTTCCAGTCTTTGGCATTCAGCTAACAATATTATTATAATAATTTTATTTTCAATTTAGTATTGTGGTAATACAGGAAATCAAGATGAGTAAAAAATTTATGTAAAAAACCGTTGTAGCCAGGCGTGAATTAATTGCTAGGTGCACCAGGTGCGCGCCTAAAAGAGGGCCCCGGAATTTAGTTAGTCTTTCATTTTTACTTTATCATCATTGTTTTTTAATATTTCTATAGATTATTTGAATTTAAGGACAGGTGCACTCATACTATTTTAACCAGGCAAGTGATTAGCGACATAATGCGGTAAAAGAAATTAGAGGCTTGAATCACATTAATAGCAATTCAGTACGACACACATACCTGCCGCTCTCACTGAAAGTCATGATTGCATGTCGGGTTCTGTTCCGGTTTCCTGGAGAATATGCTGAGCAAAATGGTAGTCCATCGGTTCTCACGCATTTTTCCACTATTGACTTGTCCGGTTAAAATCGGATGTTTGCACGAAGTCTAACACACATTTCAAAGTATATGGTAGATAGTATTCGAGATGACCAGAAATTCTTAGTCCAAGCCGTGAGAAAGAAACCGAATTTTTAAAAATTGATTTTTTTGACGAAGCTGTGTTTCAATATTTAGAATGAATCCATTTTCCTTTTCAGTGGATATTAGTAGTAATGAATTAATTAAACACAGATAAGAGACATCTTACCCTACCTTCATTCATTCATTTAGTGAATTACGGTTTGCTCTTCACACTTTTGTTGAAGGGTTTTCAAGTGTACTAAGTGACCTCAATGGCCTATGAAAATCGCAGGATGGAGTAGAAAATAGTCTTAATTCTAACCCGCGGGAATCGCAGTCAAAGGATTAATGAAATTATTTCTCTACAATTACATAAGCTCATTGCAATCCAGGAAAAAATAAAAGATAAAAAAGTTTCTAAAAATTCTATATGTTTTCATATACATAAGTTTAACGAATCATTTATAGTTTAATTAAATAAAATGCAGCTTGTTAATCTCACTATCCTCAATAAATTTCTAAGAATATTTTTCAATTTTTTAATAAACTTTCTGTAAGTTCGATATTTTTTTTATTATTTTTTTATTATTTAGGATAAAGAGCAGATGCATTAACCAGTGTTCTATTCTCATTTTTTTTATCATGGATATGATTGTGATGTTACATTATTGAACCATTTCCTTAGATTGCATGGAAATAATAATATGGTAATTCCTATGACAACAAGGTGCTGAATCCGTGAAGTATATTCCTTCGAAAAGCAATGCATTTCGATGTTTTGTACGAAAACATACCCGAATTAAAATTTTTTACGCATTTGTAAATAAAAAACAATTTAAAATCAATAATAATTTTTACATTACAAGCATATGACTATAATTTGATCACAAATATTTTTATTATTAATTTAAAATAAGCGAATTACTTTTTCCTTAGTTTTATAATTCTACATTTATTGCGATTACTTAACGCAAATATTTATAAACAAGAATTACAAATATAAATTTAAATTTGCTTAATAAAAAACGTATTTATTATCAACTAAGATTCTTTAAACTAATTAATTGGCTAATAACAATAAAAAATAGAGCAATTATAAAACTCAATAATGATTGATAAAAATGTAGTTTTTATGATTTAAAGTATGCGAATTTATATTTTGTTTTAAACTTCATAATTGAAAAGTTCAAATTTACAAGAGCAGATCGCAAGATATCAAGTTTTGAAATTTTTCACAAAGGCAATTTGGAGTGGTTGGGGGGACATACGTATTTCGAAGCTATTTTATTTTATTGAAATTTTAATAGATTCAAAGTTAAGCGAATTCGGCTTTTTTTTCTTATAATTTCAGAAAATACCATACAAGAAAAATTAATTTTACACCGTTTAAAAATCTTCTCTTATATGGTACTAATTTATTTGCCATATAAATATTTCTGTAATTTCAGCATTGTTTTCCTCTGTTTCCTAGTGTATGAAATGTATAATTGGGATGGTATTTAACTGTGCTATCCGTTTCCAGTGAGATATGTCATATAACTACATGCACGGAGATAACAGATGACGCTGAAACCTTAAAAAGAATGTAATCCCATCGTTTTTATCCTGAACCCTTCATTTGATATCTAATGTAATTTCTGTTCACCAGCTCGGGCATATAAGTCTAAACTTTAAATTAAAAAAAAATGATGTTTTACAATGAACCGGTCTAAGAATTATTTTTTATATAGAAGAATTTGTATTAAAATAGTGATCAAACTTATGTAAACACGTCCAAGCCCATCGAAATGTTGTATTTTCCCCTACAATTATTTTTGGAAAGATTCTAACGAAAATCTGTTGAAACAAAGCTTACCAGATTATTTCGTAAGAAAAAATTGTCAGTCCTTCAAACAGCTTCATACCGACGTAACTCTAAAATAATTGGCTTCTATTCAATTGATAAATATTCAAGCGTCATAGTTAGTCTGTTCCATTTATCTTCATAGTCTATTTAAAACTGAAAAGGTAATGGCTGGAATCCTCGAAGCAACGAGGTGCAAGGGGCACTGCAGAGCAGAGTGGGTACTGGCGGCTAGTAACTACTATGATAGCAGCTAGTTTCCATCCACCTGCTCAGACTTAACATTGCTAGCTTTAAGAAATTCCTAAGTTTAAAGAAATTATTTTACCTCTCACGCCTCTAAGATTTAATTCTTTATACAGAGAACATTGTATTAAAATAGTGGTAGAACTTTTGTAAGTCCTCGAAGTAGCGAGGTTCAAGGGCCACCGCTGAGCAAAATGGGTGCTGACCGCGAACCGGACCGGTGAACGACGATAGCTGACAGTAACTACTACAATTAGCAACCACGAGCTCAGACATAAAAGCCCAAGCTTTAAATAAAAAAAGATATACGTTTTGACTTTCAATGCTCATGTTTCTAAGTTTTAATTTTTTATAGAGAGAATTTGTATTAAAATTGTGGTAAAACTTTTTAAAATATGTTATGCCAATGTTTAAGTTTTTTCCGCTGTCCTATATTATCTGAACTATCTTTAGAAAATGCATACGTGTGTGAATGATTTTAAGGCAAATCTATTCGAACAATACTTACTAAATTAATTTCGTTAGAAAAAATATCAATATTTCAAACAGGCTTCTTGCAATAGCTAACCGAAGAATAATTGCGTAATTTTCGACTGCTAAAAGTTCATGCATTGTAGTTTCCTACATTGCAAAGCACCATTTTGTAACATAATAGACCAGTGATGGCGAAACTTTTTCATAAGTGGATTAAATTTTGTTTATTCATTTTTCAATACTAGCACGTAGGTCAATAAGTCAGTGGCGTTACTTGGAAAACTGGTGTGTGTGTGTGATGAAAACGGTACCAGTAATTTGGAAACACCAAAATTTTTTAACAGAAAAACTTGACAGTTGGCACTTATTTTCTTGTTCTCACTTTTAAAATTGTCTAAAAAAATTGCGTTTCCTTTGTTGTTCAAAATTTATTAATTAAAAAATAACAATAAAGTTGAATTATTAAACATTTCTAGACGTGTACGCCAGGCCTGCAAATTAGTTCAACACCGCGAGCTGGTGCATCCCCGTTCTACGATGCAACGAATATGCGCACCACGTTTATGACTGAATGACATGAATCTTAAACAGATGCAGAGATATGATAGAAAAACAGATATTTAACGTCCACTACGAAATATTTTTTTAAATGAATTCCACATTAGATACTTATACTTTAATTCTTCAGTATTTTTTATTGTCTTTTCTCTCTCTTATGATATAAAAATAAGTTTTTAAAAATGAATGTGTGGGTCATTTAAAAACCTTCATGCTTCAGTGTCTGACCAGTGGGTCATAGGTTCGCTGCTATTGTAATAGATGATAGTTTAAGAAAAGAAATTGCTCGAATTTGACAAAAATTGCCATATTAATATACTATCCTCTGTCGAGGATTGCAGCTTTCTAATTTAAGAAAACGAAAAACAAAGTTTTTCAATCTCAAGAACATGTAGATAATAATGCTAAATTTGCATATAAGAATTTGCATATAAATTACAGGTTGATAGAAAAGTCGCGCAACCCAAACTTTAAAAAAATTATCAAATCCGAAATTGACCATAATGCTACTAATATTTTATAGATTGCAGCCGATATTGTTGGAAGTTTTAATTATCGCACAAAATTTGAGCGGTGAAATTTTCCGAAACTGAAAGAATTTTTATGATTGAGAATTATTTCGCAACATAATCGTTTTTGAAAATCACTGAAGAATTAAAGAGATATACCCAAATGTTCGCGAGCCGAAAGTACAACGAGTTACCGCGTGTTAACCCATATTTCGAGAAACTGGAAACCTTCACGGTAGAAGGCAAAATGGATGTCGATCTGTTCTCAGTCCTGACAAAGTAGAGAAAATCAGAAATAAGATATTACAGATACCAAGGAAATGTGCGAGAAAGCATCCTTCTTTCTCCAGTATATCAAATGAATGTGCACAAAAGGCTTTGCAGAACTTGGAATCTCCATCCTTGTAGTGTGTTATGCAGGATTTGAAAACCACTGAAATGTCTTAGCAGTTGCGTCTCTTTAAGTGGTTGAGAACATTTATTCACAGAAATGAAGTAAGAAAAACTGATTATGTGTTTTTCGGATGAAGCTTGGTTTCACCTCAGTGACAAATAGCCAAAACGCACGAATATGTACTGCAGAAAATCCACATGTGTATCAGAGGAAACCGCTACATTCATCAAAAATTGATGTGAGGTGCGTTGTGTGACGACGAAGGGAAATGGGTCTGTTGTATTCTGAGCTGATAATTAATGGATCTGTGTATGCCAATATCATCCAGCAGTTTATTCTATTACTTGAAAAAGAATAGCGCTTCTCCTAGTTCCAGCGTGATGGAACAATCTGTCATACTTCTAATGCCAGAAAGCCATTTTTGAGAGTTTTTTGATGAACGCGTCATTTCCACTGAATTCTGGACGACCCCACATTCCCCGATTTGTCAACAACCAAATTGTTTTATGGGGTCGCCTAAAAGCAAGTGCTAATGCAAATAATCCCTACTCTGTCGATGACTTATAAGTAAACAAAGAACATGAGATTCAAAAACTCATAGTGCTAACGTTCAAATGAGTGACTTCAAACGTGATAAAAAGCATTCGTGTATGTATCCGAGAAAGGGGATCACGTTTGGGCATCCCTTATGTTCATTTTTTCAGTTTTGGTTCTTAAAATAGTTACTTTTTAAATTTAATTGATGCTGGTAGTGTGAATCCTATATTTACATTTTTAATAAATTATTTTTTCACGGGTTTCGTGAATTTTCTAATACCTTGTAATACAAGTGACAATACATTATTGAATGTTGCTAAAGCGCAAACTAGCTGGAATAATAAAAGTTAACAAAAACTAGATACAAGAACCCATATAACAAAGAATAACGATCAGAAAAGATGGAGAGAATGAATTTATACACAAGTTTCTATCAACTGGAAATTATACAAGATTTTACCAAGGAAGATCGATAATTCAAGCAATTCCTTTCGTTCTACAAGTTATTAATGCGGCAGTCTAGCTGGCCAAGAACCCTGCTGCTGGGTGTAAAGCACCCTGAAAGTCACTAAAGATCTGGAAACAATATTTTATCAAAGCGGTTTTTTTGCATGGGGAATCGGTAGACGATTCTTATTATTGTTATAACAGTGAACTTACAATACATCTTAGACGCTAAAAGAAATGGCATGCCAGACGAGCTGCAATTCGTTATTATGCGGTGTGACTTTGAGGTTACTATGCATGGATGGAACAGTCATCCAGCGGAAAGAGTCCAGGAGGGAAGGATCAGTTCGGAAGAAGATCTTGAAGACAAAGTACTTATGAACATCTATACTGACAGTTCAAAATATGAATTGGGTGTTGACACATCTTTCTGTATCTTGGACGAGCAACAGAAACTTACCCCTCCTTGCATGAAAGGCTTCAGGACGAAAATTCAGTGGACCAGGAAGAGATGACAGCCGTCTACGAAACAGCCAAAAGCGCGGTGATCCTACAGATTGATATCAAAATTTGGAATGATAGCCAATTCAGCATGAAGACAATAGTCATTGAAAACACAAGGGAAAAAAGAGCCATAGAAATTCAGCATCTCTTGCTTAACAATGAAAATATCAGGTTGTGTTGGATACGAACGCAGGTCGCTCACAATTGAAAGGAAATGACTTACTTTCTCACAAAGACGGCAATCACAAGAGCTGGACTCTCCAACCATCCTTTCCCTCTTCCGAGATGCAGCGTGAAAATAAAGCTCATGTATAGCGCCATCGATGAATGAGAAAGGCAATGGCACCGAAGTGATGTATGCAGGTCAACCTATGAAGTCTTCCCAAAGGTTTCTTTAAAACCAACAGGCTGGTCAAGAGAACTCACCACCTTCGTTTCAGGCCATGGTCCATTCTCAGTCTGTCTGAATATAATAGCAAGGCATCCAGAGGATAACTGTGTGTTTGGAGAATCAGGGAATCTATTGCACTATGCGACAAAATGTGAGTTCACCGAGCCGTACAGTCTTACGAAACTTTCAGTAGCAAATAACCTGGATGTGAGTCTTTGCCAGGAGCAAACTATTTCTTAATAAGATAGTACAGCTTGTGAAACTCCTGGCCGACAATGTAGTCCTAATTAAGATAAGGCAAGCTTTTCATGCTCCCACTTTCTCCTCCATGCAAGCAAGACCTCTCAAGCCCATTCATGCCATAGTCAGAAGACTTTAACAACATGGCCAACATTGAATCCCCCAAGCCTTGACCCTCCTAAAGGGACAGTTATGGTGGTGTTTATTTATTGGAGTGATGTTAGATTGTGAAATGACTCTTTAGTGTGATATGTTCATACTATAAATAGTGACCTAATTTCGTTCAAGGACCATGAATTTTACATCATTGTAAGAAACTATCTATGAATGTTATTTTTCTCACTTTCACATTTCCGCTCTAACATTATGGCTAAAGGAAAAAAATGTCAATTATGAACGTCTTAATTTTATTCTGTTTCTTTTTTACTTTATATTCTTCATTTTTTTGCATGCACCTAGCTATCAGTTGTTGTTTGTATGTTTTCTTCTATCTTATCTTTTTGTACATTATTTTGAAGCTTCTGTGTTCGTAGGCACTGTAGCAAGCCAATATTTTTTTTTGTCTTTTATAGCGATTTAAAAAAATGACAGCTGCATACCCATCTAATCGTTCAGTGGTCGTATTGGTTACAGGCACGGGGTACCCGACGGTATTCCAGTTCCAGTACGTCACAATACCCTCAAACGCATAGTATAGTGAGCGAAGACATTGCTTTGCTCTTTCTACAGTGATACAACCACGATCAATACTTCTCCTTCAAAACTCATAAATATGATCTAAGGCGTGAGGGAGGCATGTAGATTTAGCTTAGCTTTATTAACGTCCCGTTTTCAAGCAACACGAAAAAATACAGGGTGGTCATAAATCATCGCAGAAATTTCAAAAATTGATAAAATCTTATAAGGTTACAACTATGTTAGAGCCATTATCTGCGAAACATTTAAAACTAGAAGAAAAATAAAATCACCTTTTTATAGGTAATTTTATGCTCTTTAATTTGCTCTTTCACATGTAGTGTGAAAACTGAATATTTTTAGAGACATTAAAAAACACTGAAAAAGGAAACCAGTATACTCGCATCGGCTTCTGCTGATCGGTAACCATTGCGTATGGTAATCTCACGTTGTAGTAAATTTAGAACCCCGTAATAGTACGCCACATATTTGAAAAAAACTTTTTTATTTGCTCTTTCAATTAAAAAAAACCGCAGTTGCAACTTCGCTTGGAATTCATTTGGAGTGCGGGCCATAAATATTGAAACTCGACCGGCTTTGATCCGTGGGGGGAAGGGAGTTAGAGTTTTATTAATTTTTGAAATGTATTCAATAATTTTTGTCCACCCTGTATATTAAAGGGTGTGCAGCGTAATTTTAAGCCGTGTTAAGTCGAAGAGGGCGATATATGAGCTGTCACTGTTCAGAAGCGAAGGTAAATGTTGCCCGTGACTCTGCATTTATTTTTCGCTTCTTCTCGGATTCATTCGTCATCCTTAAGCTCTCGAAAATCCGCCTATGAAATTATATCCATGATCATATATACGCATTGATCTGGGCATTTATTGCCTCTTTCACAGAAAAAGTTTTCTGTTTCTTGCAAGTTCCAGAATTAAAGATGTTTGCCTTAGGAGTCACTTGGAAATTAACCATTGCGTGAAAGATTTCTGTCGATGAAGGAGAGAAAACGTATCATGTTTCGGAAAGAAAGCCTTAATTTTTTGAATGTTTTTTTCCTCTGTGCCCTTTTCGAGGCAATTCTTCAAACTGGATGTTATTTATTTAGACATCCTTGGTATTTGAGTTTGAACACACGTTCTCAAATTTATCGAATCCACGGAAAATCTACGTTCTCAAGTTTTAAGGTGGACTTCACAATGACAGGAAATCACGCAAATTAGGTCGCACAGCACCACAACCTGACGTCATTGCGAAAATCCAATGAGGATCGGCATAGTGTGGTCTAAAATTTGAAAATCAAACTTCGCTTGGAATCCATTTGGAGTGTCGGGCCATAAATGCTGAAATGCCTACGGTGTAGATACGTGGGGGGAAGGGAATGAAGCTTTCTCGCACTCGAGGAAACCGGAACAGGCGGCAGTTTTCGTTTGGAAAGCGGAGGAAAAAACAGGTGCAGTAGGGAATCGGTGTGCCCGTAGGTGATGGGTTTTTGGTTTGCGTGGATGGACACCTGAAGGACATACCTAAATGGTTGGACTGAAAATTGGAATGGTTTGATATGCTCCCACACCATTTGCGGGGAGTGAGTGATTGTGAATTTACAGCATTGCAGTCTTGGATATAAATAGACAAAGAGAAGGTGTTATAATTGTCAAAAATTCTTCTTCCAGATTTTCATGAATCTCCACATTTTAAACCTCCCGGAGATCGAGAAACTCATACTTCGAATATCGAAAACGCCGCAAGCTGGACGAATGAGATTTGGTAGCACCAAACACCTTAAAGCCAAAATTGCAGATTTATGTTTAATTTTGGATTAGATCGGTCTATGGGAAAACTGTTTGACAGTCCGTGTGCATGCGCTCACTCACAAGCTCAACGAGTTAGATAGATGAAATTTGTCACAGTTTTGTAGCTAGAATTGTATATTTATATCAAATTTTGGATAAAATCTTTCAACGAGTTGCAATTTCTCGATCTATTTGTTCTTAGGTGAATGTGATAAATAAAAATAAAAGCAAGAAACTTGACATCTCAATATTAGTGTATGAAAATTTTAGATATGTGTCTAATTCTCGGCTAAATCCCTCAGCAGGTATTTTGCCTGTATGTTTAGTTGCCTTTACATATATATGGGAACACAATAACTCAAAAATACATCAATCAAGATACAGGACGCTTGGTAGGGGTCTTGACACAAAAATTATACATCTGCATCAAGTTTTGTGCAGACAGCCTACTGGAATTAAGTTGTATTAACGTCCCGTTTTGAAACAAAACGAGGGCTGTTTTGGGACTGAGCTAGTAATTTTGAACTGCGGTCAGATGGACCACAAATGATTTCTCCCTCCCTCTTCAAACTTCCGCACCACGCCAGCGGGAGGATGTGTGACCCCCTACGTCTGATTTAACGTGCAACAGGTCCAATACACGACGAATCTTCAGTGGAATCGGGTTTTGAGACTGGAACTCTCCAGATCCGAGTACTAAAAATTACCACTATGCCACCGCTGCCTCTGCCAGTCTACTGGTATATGATCATAGTGAAGACTCTGTTCTCTTCACTGTACTACTCATATAAACTCAAAACGTGCCGTATGGAGTCAGAATATGAGGAAATTGAGGGGTGAAAACTGAAAATCTAGCTAGTGTCTGAGATTCGTGTGTTATTTAATCCATTCCGGTGCGATTTTATCTTGAGAAACATTTGCTTGAAATGGCCGATGTTCCTATTTAATGTTTGCAAGAAGGAAATCCACCTGTCTAACAGAATTTGGCTGTGACTTGTACGGTTGTGACTAGTTCTGACAGGAAACCATATGTGATAATTCTGTGTGATATTTACACAAATAATAAAAGGGGATACAATAGTGCCAGATTCAATAAACCGGACATTTTTAACTAAATAAGTCATTATTATATTCAAATGTAACTTTAGTCACAGGACGAGTGTAGCTCGTCGTTTATTCGCAGGGAAAACCAATGAAAATCTAGAATCGTCATTTCACCGCCAGTGGTTAATTCTTGCTTGTGGTTGGAAGTGTCAGGTGAATCTGGTTCAAAAAGTAAATGATACATTTAACTTAAAATTCTTGAGATGTTAATTCCTTTCTAACTTTTTATAGCATTTACTGAGAATTAAAGACAAAACTTTATGTGAATATTTTCCAGACATTAGGCAAATAATTTGATTGCATTCTGAACTGAGCAAAGGATTGCACCGACTTTAAAATGAGATTTTTGAACATATCATTTGCGATTTAGACAACAGCTTTTCACTCGAACTAAGAGACTTTATTTACACATGCTTAAAACTATCACCATTTTTTATCTGTGTGTGTTGTGATGGATAAAAACTGTGAAATAATTTACGAAATTCAAGATTTCGAATTCTTTATTTTTCTTTCCAAAACTTTTCACCGTTAAAAAAAGTGGACAGGATTATAGGAATAAAATCTTTTAATAGATAATGATAATGTTGTTAATTTATAAGCATTAACCTTAATTGCACATGAATAACGATTTTTTTTAAATCTCACAACCATCTGTAGATAGACAAATAGACTCTTCAAAAATAATACAGATTTTTTTTCTCGTCTACGAAGTACAGAATGTAATGTAATGGTTTTAAAACAACCCTGCTCTCGAGAATTTCTGTAATTTCCACGTTTCAGATCTCCCTGAATCCATAGAAAATATAATATTTGGAAATTTATTGGTCTGTCTGTTTTCACGATAATGAAAAACGAAATGATCAAGACAAATGAAGTTTGCTAAGCGGTCGACTTCACACCGCAACTGTGCATCTGAATCAAAGTTTGAAAGAAACCAGACAAAGGAAAGTCTGCTTGCCTATCCGTCCGTGTGCATGTGAATTCGATAACTCAAAGTGCATGAATTAAATGGGTGAAATTTGGGATATAAATTTAATTATCACGAGAATCGCAAAACTGCATCAAATTTTGGAACAAATACGCCGAAAGGTCGACTGTTTTTATATGGGAATACTATAACTCAAAAACGCAATGAACGTGTTGAATTAAATCTGGTTCGAAGTTTTCAAATCAAAATTGTAGTTCTAATAAAACTTTTGGAAAGACTATCAAAATTTGATCTACTGGAAACGCAAACTTAAAGACGTACTTGCAAATATAAAGAAATGTGTATTTATATTATTGGGTAAAAAACGTATAAAGCATTGTTTACAGAAAAAAATTATAATTTTATAAGGAATTCTTGTAAATTATATTTAGACAGGGTCATTTGCAGAAAAAATACATTTTATTGGGTCCTCTGAAACTTATGACTTACATATTTCTTTTGTATATCAAAAGATACCACATACATCATAAGTAGGACATGATTAAAAAAGATTAAATAATATAGACATATACGTGTAATGCGAAACTTTTGATTTCACTATGTGTGTAAGGGATCAATGCATGCTCACGTGATACACAGCTAATGAGCATGCAAATTTAATTTTATAAATTCGTGACATAATTTTGAGTAGCATAGACAACATGGTGCTAATTGATATAAACAGTTACGTTTGCTATGTGACAGTGGCTCCATGTCAATTCATACCATTGCTTCCGTTTATAATTTGAGACCTGCGTCATGATGATAACATGCAAGATAAAACGTTCTTGGTAATATGCATGAATGAAGGAATAGAACAAATGAAGGTGTGAGCCAGTTTTCAGAGTAAGTCTTGTTTGAAACATATCTGACGGATAAGGCCATCCGAGGATAATTCACTAATTTTAAATGAACTTGCTCTGCGCTTTCAAGTAGACGAATTAATCGTCAAAGTTCATAGGAATCAATACCACTTTATTTGTTCGGAATTTACTTAATCGCTAAGGTATGGGTGTATTACATCTCAAGACAACGAAGCTGTGACCGATGCCTCGTTGAGATAACCTAGCAAATGCTCGTCTGCTTCTATTTACGACGAGAGTTAGGTACAAACCTATGGAAATTTATTTATTGTGGTAACTTTAAATTCATTATAAGGATATTTTTATGCAAATAAAGAAATGTATTTTTTTGTAATATACAAAAGCCCATGGCTTCATTAGGTATCAGGAAACAGTGAATGTTGCATATTATTTAAAAATTCGCTACGCAGGCTAATTTGCCACAAAAGTGAAAAGTTCTTAATTAATGACCATTATATCGCGAAATTTTTAAACTGAAGAAAACCTTGCTGCGTCAACATTTTATGCTCGAGTTTTCCTAATATGTATTTATGCTGAAACATTGGCAAAAATTTCTCAGAACCTATATAATCAAAATATTTTTCTTAGATTACAATGATGAACTTGCAGTGAAGATAGAATCATTAGATTTAAATTTCACTCAGATCAAAATAACAAACCATTAATCTAAATTCGATTTTAAATCTATAAGCGTAAAGTGCCTAATAAGATTGCGTATGCCAATAAACATCCTATACCGGCTATTATAAGAGATCTGTCGAAGAGGTAAAACTGCTACAAAGTAAGGTTGTGGTCTCTGTCGAAGTATCCATGCAAGATTTCTTTCCGTGGTACAGACATTTGATACGATTCGAATTTTAAGATTTGATTTGTCTTTTTCTTAACTTCATTTGTGAGGGAAGCTGATATCAAGAGGGTCATCGGAATTAACACGAAGTAAATAAGAGGAAACAGAAATGAAAGCAATTTTGTAGTAGAGGCAGTTTCATGGAAGATAGTCCTGAAGCCTGCCCAAAACAGCCCGTTCATACTTTGGAGGATAGTGCGAAAAGCAAGGGACGGAAAAAGTTCTTCCATTTCACTTATGATAATTATTGTCTTATTGTAAACGATGACAATTTTATCAGCATTTGAAACCACACATTCGTTTCTAATCTTCTGTAAACAGTAACTGAATCAAGAGGGAATATGGGAGCAAAGCAGGCAATAGAAGATGACAAACAGATTAACTACGCTGCAGGTTACGATAGAGAACAAAAATCCAATAATTGTATACATCTGAATAATGTAAAATGGCTGAATTGTGAGTGTCATAAAAGAAATAATTTGTTAAAGAAGAAACTTTCTTCATTTCTGATCTCAAAGCGTCGTAAAACGTTATGATATACATGATAAATACAATAATTTGAAAAATGCAAAAACTCAACACAATCACGTTATTTTGCTTTTCAAAATTGTTCAAAGATAACCTTCTCACCATCTCCATAATTTCTTAGTTATTATAGACACTGCTCTGAGTTTTCTATAAATAAGTTTGTAAAAGAATGTTCAGAATTGTTTTATAAGAAAAGAAATATCTTTTTCTTTTTGTATAGTAAATATAAAATAAGCAGTTTTCGAAGCGGTAGACCTTATAAAAAAGAATTTATAGAAAACACAGTGCACAATTGCTGATAAATTAACTTTTTTTCTTTGGATACATTCGAGATTTCCGTCTATAGGTCTTTTAAGGGACTGTGACAAAGAGACATGCAATCGGAATTTTACTAAATAATTTTTATTATAGCAAAGTTAATACTACTATTAAAAATCACTTTAAAATTAAAAGAGTTAAAATGTTTTTTAGATGGTATTAAAAACAATGAAACTTAAAAATTAAACATTTATCATAAAAGTTTGAAAATTAATACTTTTATCGCAAATCTTGAGAACCATTTATACATTTATTTTATGCAGTTTATGATCACGCAAGTAAGCATTTAATTAAAAGTTTTGAAAAAAACAAGAAGGAAGAAATAATTTATGAGGCAGAAAATTTTCGAACTTTAGAAAGTGGGAAAATGGCGTATCACCGAAGCTCTAAATCGTATTAACGAAGTACTTTATCATGGCAATGTTTGCGAATGAATCGGGCCTGTAATGAAACGACGTATAAATGAGGAATAGAGTAACAATGAGTGCTTTACTGTATTTCCCATGATTTACACATACTTTTGAGGAGAGTTTTGTTTACAGAACATGATGTCTCTCCCTTATCGTAAGTTGGATGATGACCCACAGAACTGAGGTTTCTTTGCAGTGTTGCATCAGCTTATTTGATAGTTAAAGAAGTATATGCTCTGTTTTCGGAAAATACTGAGTAATTAAAAAAAATTCCATTGATTCATAAATCAGAACAGTAAAGCTTTTATTTTTTCCTTACAAAAAAATACTCAAGAAAGAATACTCAGACACAAATAACCCAGTGATCATGTACGTCTCCGGTCCTTCACTAAGGGGTGTGTTTGCCGAAAACACACCTTCGTTTTGGCATTCTAGTGTATCTAACTCATAGTTCATGCTACCAAAAGTGTTATGACGTGCGGAAAAAAATCCTCTTCACGAAACGGTTTAACATTTCAATTTTGATATGATTTTTGGCATAACATGGCTCTGGTTGATGGTGGTAAAGCGCTTATAGCTATGTAACACTGCCTTTAAATAACTGCCGGCTTTGCTAGTCCGGGGGCACATTGGATCCATAGGTGAGGGATAAGAGAATGACCCTTAGTGAAAAGATATAGGAGAACCACTCCCCAGTCCAAAACCAAAACTGGCTTCATCACTGCAAAAAAGATGTAGATTTAATGACCATAATCCCATTTATCTACTTTATATCTTGTAGTAGATGTAATCCCATTATATCTACTTTATTAAAAAATTATATGAACACTATTCAATTCTTTGTAAGTAAGTCACTTTGCTCGAGATGACTGGCCAGCCGCTTTGCATGTCAAACCTTCTTACATTTTTCGTCCGACCCAGCGTAAGCATCACATACAAATAAATAAAACTGGGGTAGGTCTGTTTCTGAATTAGCTATGTTGATGCTCTAATCTTTCACTTGTTGAATTTTCTCAAAATATTTGCTCAGTCTAGCTTATTATTCTATACGTCACGTGACAAAGATTAGTCCAAGAATATTTTCAGTTTCTTCTTTATTAACCATGGATAAAGAAAACGCTTAAGGAATTGATATATTTTGTTTATTATCTTAATCTTATTTCATACAAAATAAGTACGCATATAATAATTATTATTGTTATGCTCACAAATGTTATTTCACACATAGTTAAAGTTTAAAAATAAAATTCGAAATATGATCTATATACCGTAGTGCTTTGTTTCTGAACTGCAAGTATATGTTTATGTAATATACCGTGACATGTGTTACGGATTCTACCCAGATGGCGCTTTTGTGCATCTTGTGGCAACGGCTTCCTCCGCCATTAGAGTTAGATTGCGTGGCTGGCATGAAAACGGAAGGAATGGCTTGAATGGAAAGTGCCGGGAAGTCTTACTATAATCTTGTAAATAGTGTAAATAACTTATAATGTCATATCTACGTATATCTATCATTTACTCATAATAAATAATATGAAAAGGCACTCTTTGGAATTTCATTTGCACCACTGAATCTCAGATGCAATAACATGTGACAAGGGGGAGATGGGATATGGTGAAGTGTTGCCCTTTGTGACAAAGGGGGGGAGGGGTCAAAAATATTGAAAAAAAGTGTGACATCATTTATGGACAGCCCCTTATTATGAATCTTTTTATTTTAGATCATATAACTTTGCAATAACTGTATCGAAATGCACGACTGCAAAAATTTATAATTGATATTCTATACGTTGATCATTTCGAAGTAACAAAGCAAATATGCACAAATAAAAATGTTTTATGAGAAAAAGGAAAGAATTCGAACCTCGGAACATCGTAGCAGAATACTTTTTTAGGCATCATTCGTCTGTCTTAATTGAATCTGCCGTTGAATTCTCTGCATAAAGATTTTTACGTCGCGCAATTTAGAGAAAATCAATTATTACATCCAACAATTGTATTACAGGAGAGAGTAGCAGCATTTAAAAATCGAAGGACTTTTTAAAAAATTCTCAGTTAATTACATCTGAGGTCTGATTACTTTATCATTAATTCTCCTTTGAAATTACCGCAAATTGAGATAAAATGTTATTAATTTCAAATTTTTTGGAGCACTGAAATCTCTCGACAGCGGCCGTCCTTCGTTCGAAAGAAAATTCGCCGCTCTATAGGATTTTACCTTTGAAAACATAACTCGAAACGTAATTAACTCTTTGTGGCGCGCTACCCTTTAAAGTTTAAACTCAAACAAAGAAGTTGTAGGCAATCTATTTAGGCCTAAAGGAGTACGCAGGTAAAGCACACACCGTTTTGATTCTGTGGGTGTGCCATCAGTTGGACCATTGTGCCACTAAAGCTCTGAAAAGTGCGACTAAACGAGCATTGCAGTGAAGCGAGAAAATGAGTAAAATCTTTTTCATATGAATGAAAAAAATACTAGCACTTTAAACCTGTGTAGCAGATTTAGTATGACCCAGGGTGCACCACAAAGAAGCTTGCTACTCTACATCCCGAAAAAAAGAAAAATAAAGAAAAAATAAGAAAAGAAAGAAAGAAAATCTTATTTTGTTTAATTGCGTAGATATTTTTTCTTTTATTTACTCATCATATATAACCAATATAATTCTGCTTTTTTTCTTATATATAAAGAGAGAGAACTGTATGGCAGCCTTTATAGCCCAATCTTTATTTTCACCCATTCGATTATTTTTGAGTACCCCTGCTCTACGAATCCTTTGTACAAAGAAGTTGTCATTACTAAAGTTATAGATTGAGAGTAGCTTAGGAGTGAAGCCACTCTAATTGGTTTAATAACCTTCACAAGATTTATTATTAATTTCATTTCGTAGGAATTATTATTAAAGGACGCCGAATTCGCGATTTTTGTGTGCGCGTGGAAGCGATTAAAATATTCTTTTAGTAATAAATATGCCAAACGAGAGATTTAATATACATCCAGCGCGGGAAATGAAACGAAACTGGAGTTTAAGAACAGTAATTTTGGAATGCATTAAGACTTTAAAATATATAATATTAGAATTTAAAGCAAAATTATGAAATTATGTGAGATTATTACATATATAGGAATTATTATTAAAAATCTTCCAAATGTAGTAAAACAAATTATGTCCGTAAATTATAATATTGGAGTACACAGTCTATGCGATGCTTCTTCAAATAAGATTTTAAAATTCTGAATTCTGGACATTTTTAGTGAATATTTGGAGAAAATTCAAAAATTGCAAAACTTTCTTCAATTTGATTTTTCAAAATCAGTTTACAGTTCTTTCGGAGATGAACAGCTTGATTTTAAAAGGGGACTTCTGCAACCTTGTCCAAAATTGTTTTTTTTTTCATTTTTAAATTCACTGAAGTTAGTTGCATCGTTTAGTCTAAAACTTGAAATTCTGCCATTCACAGTTATGTTATAGTAAAGCATCAAAGTTTCAGTATGATGTTATAAGGGGACTTCTGCGCAGGAAACGATCTTCAATTTACCCTCAAGAGGACTAATATTCATTTACAGAGTTTTTTCTTATGTTAATTCTGTTTTAAAATCTGAATTTTACTTAAGAAAAAACAAATTTCATGTTTTATTTTGTTTGAAATTTTTTTTCTGTTCTACGTCTGACTTATACTTAAAAACCAATGACTTTCAAATTCTATTTTATTTTGAGTCTTTAAATTTAAATTTATTTACAAATAAATAAATTTTGAATTTTTGTTAAGTCTCATTAGTATTCCTGGCTTTATAATAATTTATTCCCTAAAATTCTGAAACTTTCATAATGTTTGATGTTAAAAAGGGACTTCTGCAAAATTTGAATTTAACTTTTTGCAAAAAATTAAAAAATGTAAGATTTTTTGGTTGTCGTCAATATGTTCTACATTTTCTACTGGGGAACACATTAGAGATATATTTGACCCTGATTTCGATGTTGTTTACAGCCCTTTCGTTTTTATTCTCATCCTGTAAAATTTTTAAAACGTCAGAAGTACCCTTTTAAAATCAATCGATTCAGACACTATGATAATTTTATGAGCACACATGATTGAAGAAAATACTCTGAAAAAACTAAATTTCATAACACTTCATACCTTTTAAAAATATTTTGTACGGAATGATAAAATTTTTCTTGCACAAAGATTACTCAGGTTAAATTTCCATTACCAGCAGCGCTTAAGGAATATATAAGAAACTAATTTCTGTAGAAACATTATTTATGCATTCGGAAACCTTACTTTTATTCTAGTTTCACAATGAAACCAATTGTTTCATTTTATGATTAAAGTAACAACTTTTCTCAATCTTCAGGATATAGGGATAAAGGGGTAAAATGGAATCCATCAGGAACGACGCTTTTTAAAACTGTTGTAAACAATCGTGCATTAAGATTCAAAAACACTTATTGCACCGCTTGCCCATTGGTGATTCTATCGCCAACCGTTATCATGACCTCAAGCTTATCAGTGTTACCCGTTTTTAATGGAACATGAAAATTGCCGCGTTATCACTATAAAAAAATTAAAGCGAGTTAAACAAGTTTGGCGAGAATAACGTGTTCTATATTTAAAACTGCGTAATGAAATTATGTCCTAAAAGAACGCCAAATAGAGTACGTCTTTCAGAAGAGTCAAATTAAAATGAGGTAAAAATGTTGGAAAAATAAGTTACAGGGAAGACAGACTGACTGACCTTAGTATCAACACAATTCAATCGTAATTTCATAATTATTTTATTATAATTCTTATGCATATGAATAAAACTTCATAAGCGTCTCGAGCTTTATTTTGTGTGTTTTCTGGCACAAATGCCCTTTTGCTTATGTTTCTCACGCTCAAGAGATGCAATTGCCAATAAATCATTTGAGGGGAGTTCGTTCAGCAACGCAAATTCATAAAAACTTAATTTGAGTGAATATTCAAATTCGCAACATGCAAGTGTGAGGAAAATCCTATGGTATGAAAAGGGAAAATGATTGCAGACAGATAAAAAACTATACAGTGTTAGATGTATTATTACATAAGAAGATAAGGCGTGTTAAAGTAGAGTACATGATACTAATAATATCATAAACATTAAAAAGGATATTTAATTCGTGCATGTACGGCAGCCTTTATAGCCCAACCTTTATTTCTACGCATTTCACGTCTTTTTATTAGTAAGTACCCCTACTATCATACCCCTGCCATACCACTCCTTCCTACAAATAATTTTCATTAAAAAGTTAAGGACTGAGGGTAACTTAAAAGTGAAACAACTCGAATTAGTTTAATAACTTTCATAACATTTATTTTTGGTCCTACATTCTATTCCGTTTTCATAATATTCCTGTAAAGTTTCACATCCTGACAAATGAAAATAGCACTGATAAAACTGAGAATTAACTTATGACGAAAACTAACAATTATTCATTGTGACAATCAACTGTTCAAGTCGAAGGCAGTTATAAGGAAATCCTTGAGTTTTTTTTTCGAGCCGAGTTTAACAAAATTAGTTTCAAACGAACACAGATATAATCTCATGTATGGAGTTGGGCCAGGCCTACTCCGATATTTGTTAATATAACCATAAGAAGAGGACATCCATTCCGCAAGTCCTGTGCTCGTGAAAGGTGTTAAATATATTACAATGAAACTTTGATTAACCTTCACCGTTCAGACCAGGGCTGTGACGGATAACCGAAATATCTTAATACATATTACAGTAACGCGACTTCACTGCTGGTTTGGGATGAAAACGAAAATAAAATGCTTGAAAATTGTATAATGCATACATGCTGTATTTAATTTTACCAAACGACCAATATTAACTTTAATATAAGACTAGTAATGTACAGAAATGTACTGCAACACTATCAAGTATTGTATATTTAGACGAAGACGGAAAACAGAAACTGATTGTAAATTGAAGTTTTATTGTATTGCTTAAACATTCAGTTCTTGGTGCTTTTCTTTCATTTCTTCCCAGTAGACTTTCGGACTTACATAACTTTCATATTTCACTCGAACTTGGAGAAAAAAATAACTATAATTTTTTTTCATTTTAATAATTTGTGTTTTATGTTTTTGCCGTTGCTTGCATTACCTTTGCCTATCCCTAACTAAACTCTCGTGTACCCCAAAGGCAGTGTCGTTACTTCAGAACCAAGCAGAGCTACAAAAAACCCTCTTGATATAATCAATAAAAAATAGAATTTTCGATGAATTTTACTTTCAGTTCAAAATTGTGATATTATATAACATTCAAGTTTATTTCTGCATCATACACGATCAAAAAGCGTAGAAATTCAAGGGACAGCGGGTAAATAGTAAGCTTGAAAAATGTTCAGAAAATTTAACGGCCAAGAAGGTATGAGGCCCTATTAGAAACAATTTTGTCAGCAAACAATCCAGCGGAGTGTTCTCTCTGCGACTTTCTAGTATATTAATACAATATATCAAATTTTGTGCTTCTTAGTATAGCGAAGAGCCCCGATAACGCATTTTGGACACCTGCCTTTATTCCGATTCGTTCCAAAATTTTACAGATTTACAAGTTTAATGTAAAGACCACATACAAAATTTCATTTATAAAGCTTGTTGCAATTTGTGTTATAGTTTTTACATACCCACAAGTAAATAGACAGACAGAACGCCAACCCTTTGATGGATTTTTGTCAAAATTGTTTAAATATCTAAGATTCTTATATTGAAATGAAGTTACATGTCATCAATCTAACTCGCTGCGTTGCTTATTCATCGTGTCCGAAGACAAGATCTGACATACATAATATAGACATATTTCTTCCAAAATTTTGTAGAAATATACAATTTTTGTGTTTAGACTGCATACCAAATTTCATCTACATAGCTCGTTGCACTTATGAGCTCTGTCGTTTACAGACATGCATTAAGAAATCCAAAAACATTTTATTCGGACTCAGGAAATCTGACACTTGAAAATTTATCAAAACCTCACAATCAAATTTTCTGACGGTGCTTTCTCTTTGTATATTTCATGTACGAGAGAGTAAAAAAGAAAGTAGTTACTCAATTTTGCATCTTCTGGTTATGGCATGTACGGCACATACCATGTCTGCCCTACGCCTCAGGATGTCTACAGAGGTGTAACCATGATCAATACTCCTCCTTCGAAACTCATAAATAGGAGAAGGCTGTGAAGGATTTATGCCTGTTTAATTGAGCTACATTAACTTTCCGTTTTCAAGCAGCACGAGAGCTATATTAAGTGTTGAACCAATTAATACTGAGCCTACATAAGATGAAGATGACTATGCATGAGCTGGCATAAGGGCGAACTTACTTAGTACTTACTTTTCTTCTCCTCTAGGTTTCATTTGTCGTCCTTAAAATCTCGAAAAACCACCTATGAAAATATTTTCATGATCGGAAATACGCATTGATGCGAATATTTATTTACTCTTTCGACAGAAAATGTTTATGTTTCCTGCAAGTTCCAGAAGTATTTATCTTTAACTTGAGAATCATTTCGAAAGTAATCAAAGCGAAAAAGATTTCTCTTGGTGAAGAAAGAAATAGGAGAAAAAATATGCAAGTTTCGGAAAGAAAGCCTTAATTGTGTAGTTGTTCTAATTTCTGCCTCATTTTTCGAAACAAATTTAAAAACTGGATGTTGTTTATTCAGAACATACTGGCATTTGACCTTCAATCCACGTTCTTAAGCTTGTTCAATTTCAAGGAAAACCCATGTTCTGAAGTTTCACATTCTAGAATAAAAAAGAGACAAAGGGAAGATATTTTATACATTAAAAATTTGATCTCTAAATTTTGATGACTCTCCACGTTTTAAACCTCCCTGATTTTGAGAAAACCATTCTTCTTTTTTATCGAAACCGCAAAAAGCTGGACGAATAAAATTTGGTATGCGGTTTCAAAACCAAACTGTAGATTTCTGTTGAATTTTTGATGAGATCCGTCTATTAGAAAACAGTTTCACCTTCCGTGTGCATGTGAACACGATAACTCAAATGGCCAACGATCTAGTTGGATGACCTTTCTCGCAGTTTTATAGATAGAATTGTATATTCGTATCAAATCCTTTAACGGTTTGACAATCTGTCTATTTGTGCTTATGCGAATGCAATAAATAAAAAAGAAAGAAACTTGATGGATGAATTTCAGTTTATAAACAATGAATCAAAATTGTAGACATCTGTGTATATTTTGGCTAAAACACTCGACTGGTAGAATGTCTGTTTGTTTAGTTGGCATTCTGTATAATGGAAACATAACAAGCAAGATAAATGATAGTTGGTATGCGGACGTGACATCATAATTGTAGATGTGTATCAAATTTTGGACCAAGTCAGTCTACTGCGAAAGGTTCAAAATGCGCTTTCCCTGAAAAATACAACAAGCAAAATAAATGGAGGTTTGGATATGGTCAAGAGAAAAATATGTCCTGCTGTTTCATATACCACAATGGCCATCCAGTACAGTGGTTCTCCAGATATCAGAACTGTGTTGCTTTATCATCTAGAGTTGCTGAAGCATTAACCTCTGCAGAAATTGTATTAGTATCAAAATTAGCTGCCGAACTAAACAAAAATGCAATGACTGAAGTGAAATAATACTTAGGTAGTCAAGGAACATTTAAATTGAGTAATAATTGTAAAAACATTAAGAGTTTTAAGCATATAGATATTAAATTTTATTACATCAAATATTTAGTTGCTAAAGGTCTTATTGTAATACAATATGTTTCCACTCCTTGAAGCATTTTCAAACTGCTGTTCGCTGCTCTTCATTAAGTCCTTTAAGATTCTTTAAGAACAACGGGAGATGTACTTCGGAAAATTCTTGAGGACAAGTGATGATATCCACTATTTGTTCCAACGACGTAATAATAGCTCCTTTTCACAAGGTCTTGGGTTTATAGTCTAATTTCAGAACTCGAAAAGGTATGGCCTCTCTTTTCAAATCAATAAATGTGGCCGCCACAAGGACATTTTCTGGGAGACTGGGTTAGGGCAGTCTGTTCAGACATGTTTGAATTGTCTAAAAACTTCGGGAACTCCATTAATAAGACATTCTCATATTACTGGTATTACAGCCCTCTCCTTTTCCAATACAGAGCATAGCTATGAAGGCTGTACACTGGTCGAAAACAAAGGAATTTCCTCTACTCCTGATTGTATGTCGTTCTTCTCCTTTTCTATAGAGGTCTAAATTTTTGAAGAAAATCTAGGTCGAGAATGCATGGATCGGTGATGTCAGTTACGCAGACTGTGTTGGAATTTTCTGGATCCATATTCAATTGATGCATCCAGCTTCCCGTGTATCCATGCTTTTTCATCGGTAGCAGTCTTTAAAGAAATATTAGGAGCCGTGTACATACGTTGTTACATCAATTTCCGGACCTAGTCTACACTTAGCAGTCACATTTGCACCTGTGTCCACCAACATTAAAAATGGGATACCACAGATAGATACTTCGAAATAAAGTTCATTTTCCCCTCCTCTGATGGCGGAAACTTTCAGTCCTTCTTCAGGGATTCTATCCAGAAAAGGCAGTCTTTACCTTTAATACGGCCGTATGCTAGTTTTCCTGGTTGGGCGTAATCACTTGTCACTCTCTCCATACGTGTCCCTTTTTATTGCACTTCCAAAAAGTCATGTTCAGATTTGGTCGAGAACCACTTTTCTTCCCAGGAACAAGACTGTTCAATAATAATTCTAATGTCGATTTTCGAATGTTTGGCAGTTCGTTTGGAGTTTATGAGTTCTGTGATTGTCCTTAAATTATATGATTTATTCTCAAGTTGATTAAGTCTCTTCTCAATGTCGCCGATCTCCCCTTGAACCTTTGCTTCTCCTTCTTCGATCTTACTTTGAAATTTGTCCTCTATACCTTCGATCTTTCTCTGATCTTCATGTTTTACTTCTTCAATCATTCCTGGCACACCTTGGAATTTAATTTTCATTTATTCTTGTCCTTGCTCTATTCTAGTCTTGATTTCTTCTTACCCGGATCACATTTCTTCCATCATTGTGAACAGATTCTCTAATTTATCCTTCATAGGTCTGATCAAAGGCATTCACAGGATAATCCCACTCCTGACACCAGTGTTATGAAAATTACCCTGTGGCTGTACGGTGAATGAAGTCCAACAAGGAGGATAATGTTGATGAATAAACGACATGTAGATAACCAGAAAACCAGATCTAAAAAAATTAGCAACACACGCAGACAGCAAATCGCTAATAATAAGAGCAAGAGCACTAGAATAGCGTTCAGCATCTAAGAGCTGACAAATTCGCACTGCGAGCAGACTACAAAGAGATCCTCTCCTTGCCTAAGTATTTACAGCCTTTCCGATCAGATGTGACATCACCTGGAATTTTGTAGCAGAATTTGTATGTTTCCTTTAATAATTTAGTCAGAGCGATAATTCTTGTGTTTTCGAGAACCTTTATTTTGCGACAAATTTGTGGCCAAGTCAGAGGGTATTGGCTAGACCCTCCGGCGTCTAATAGGAAATTATGTAAATGTCTCTTTCCAACCGTAAAACTAATATTGCATGGAAACAAAATTAAAGGTTCGTATCAGTAAGCTATTATGCATTAAAATGTCTGATGCAGTCTTTTTTAGAGCAATTTTATTCTAAAATGTACGAAATTGAGAGAGGGTATGAATGTTATTATTATCTGGCAGTAGTTCTTAAAATGTTTTTTCACGGGGAAGCAGGATGAATATATTGAAGTGATTCTCATATCGATGTAAAGCAGCTTGAATTGACAGATGTTAAACGAGTGGTCGGAATATAGGATTAAATTAGATGTAAAGCGTATATGATTTTGGATATTGTTGAGACATATTAGATTAAAAAATTTCAATTAAGTATTCTGTTTCTCCATTTAGGATGGTATTTTAATGTGACAATTTTCGTGAAATCCGTGCAATCACTTTTACTAAATTGTCATGCTACAAAATCTGGTTTTGGTATGAATAAAACTCAATGCAATGTATGGACATTCATCAAATGAAAGTGCAATTATTCAAGAGTTAATGCCCACATGAGGCATATTTGAAAGATTTATAATTTTTCTACAAAACAATTTAGTAGGTATTGTTTCAACAGATTTTCCTGAGAATTGTCTAGATACCAAATATTTCAATGGAATAAAATTGTTAATAATATTTCTACCACTCTTTTACTATAAACTTTTACTATATAAAATTTCTTTAAAATGCGTGATACATCAGCATTCGAAAGCTTCAATTTCTTTTATATAAAGCTTGGATTCTTATATTCGGGCTGGCAATTGAGAATTATAGTTAAACGCGAAGTATTAGAGTATAATGATTCGTTTCAATGTTAGTGCTTGGCATGCCTTCAGATTGCCTCTCTCAGGTTTGTTAAGCGATTGTAGATAAAGAGTGTGGAGACTAAACGCATACAAGCTGAGCATTCTTCAAACGAAAGTGTAATTATACGGTTTGCGATTATGATTTGATGTTATGGTCATGCATGAAGCAAAGCCTATGGAATGATTACAGATAATCAATTGCACAACATGCTTGATGTAAATTTCAGAACTTATTTCATTCACGTTTCAGATGAATAAAAATTTTCTACAATCAGATTCGTAAAATATCTTCCATATTGATATAACATGTATGGTATAATACCTGTGATTTTTGCTACACCGTTGTCTTCTGAAATAAGTCGGTTTTTCTCAGATATTTTGTCTTAAAACATTTTGCAATCTTGCATTTCAGAAGATAATTTGAGAAATGTTTTGATTGTTGTTTTCCAAACATTAGTATATTTTATAAAATAATGAAAGTTATTTATATGCTTTGTTCAACTATACACAATGGAACATGAATAATTCGAAACTGGTAAGATCAAAATAAATATTCGATTTATTTCGAATTTGGAAAAACTGAATAGAAAAATAATAATAGGAATATAAAGCAGCACAATTTAAGCTGAAAGTCGGTTTGAAGACTTATTTCTACTAATTGAGTAAGCAGTTCTATTAAAAAAATAATATTCGACATTTCGAATAGAATAGTAGCACTTTAAAACTCGAAAATTTAGAGCACATTTCAGATCTAACATTCTCAGAGCATTTAAAATGTCTAAAATTGTTTATAGAATTCATATCCACGTAAAATAAAATAAAATCATGTGGATGTCTGGTTCGAATGTTTTTTAACTAAGAAAACCAATTCAGAAATAAATGCCTTTCTTGATATTTTATTTTTGATATCTATTTAACTGAAATAAGATCGAAATCTATAGGATATTTTTACAAAATTTTCATTGGAAATTGCAGATACCAGAGAAAATTTCAACTGCTAACGAATTCGAAATATATTAGTTCGAAATAGCCAAGTTCCATAGTAGTACAATAATTGTAAAGTTATAATTCCTTTATCATGACAAGCAGATTAAATAATCTCCTGTTGATCTTGATTTAGAGCTCTTAATTTACATCTTTACCCCAAAACTTTAGGAAAAGGCAACGGTGTGCCACAATTACTTAGTTTGAACCTTTAAAGTTCACTACATGTTACGTTTTGAAAATTACTAAATTATTTTCAAAAATTAGTTTCTGACACGTAACTGAACATAAATACGAAAGGGAAATATAATTACCATTTTCTCTCCAGAATTTTGTGATTTTACAGGTTATTTTTCGTTTTTAAACAAACCACTAAACAAAATTTTACAGAATTAAAAACTGATATTTCAGAATTCCAAAAAACCATGTTTTAAAATGATTAATTAAAAAATTCAAATATTAATTTATTTAATATTTTAATTACATTTTTATATAACTTACATAAAAATTTTACATTTAAATTGATTATTCGATTAAAAAAATTCGATTGATTAAAATTTTTCGTACATATAAGTTACCTATCTATATTTATCATAAGAGATTATATAAAGCACACACGTGTCAACACACACAAATTCATATTATATATACAAATTACATTTCAAAATCCTTATTGTTTATCTTTTAAAACAATGACTGTCGAAAACAGCAACTAAAGAACCTATTAAATGGTTGTATTTTATTTTTATTTTCCAGCATCATGTTTTTGACAAAATTCCTTTCACTTCCATTTTCAGAAATGTACAACAGAATCCCTATAGAATATATTTTTTTACAAAAAAACTTTTAAATATGATATTGCTTTTGTCCAGAAAAGTTTTTAATGACAATGAAACCTCATATGACAGCTTTAAACTTAGAAGACATAACAGACACATGCAACGATTGACATTTTACTTATTATAAGTAGTCTACCAGAACCCGTCGTGCTCAACACTGGCACCGCCACCTCGGCGGTTCGCGGCTCGCAACTACTACTTTTTTCAGTTTTAACTACTGCATACAGATTAGTGGAACAGGATATAAAACGAGAAATCCGCATTTGTGTTCTACTAATATTCAAATTTCAATTTTAAAAAGAAAGTCAATATATATATATTTAAAAAAAAATCTTTTAAAATGCAAATTGACTTTCTTTTTCAAAATGACATTAATATATTAGTTACACTTTCAGTTTTCTGTAGTTGTTACCCCACGAAAATACCGTGTTTCATGCCACTGTATTTCACACTATATGAATATATATTCATTTAATGTATTGTATGGGAACTGTAATTTCATTGAGAATTTGTTTTGAATTTTTTAATGTTTATACAATATATCACTTTTCATTTGTACACTTCACCGCCGACCGTTAAAATTCCCCACAGGTGAGCGGGTCGGCGTGAGATCATATTGAATAAATAAACATTTAAGTTCTAATATTTTGCACAACTTTGTCACTAATTTCTGCATAAAATTTAAACAACCATAAATGTAGTATGCTATCGCTCTAAATAATGTTTCCATTCCATACAATTAGTATTTTACACTTTTTTGAGGTACCGTATAGATTGAAGCTCGCACTGATAAAAATACCATTTCAAACTTGTGTAATAAAAATGGAGAATTCTGATTGAGTGGCTATGGTTACAAAAAGGCGAAATGAATTGGCGAAATCGGTCCAATTGTTGAGATTGAGTACTCAGTGAAAGTTTTTCTCCATAGACAATGTACGGTGAAGTAGTGCTTTTGCGATTTCTTTCGAAAATGATGTTTAGTGATGGGGAACCGTTCACTGATGATGTATTTAAAAATCGTGAGCTTTGATATGAAATAAAAGTTTGCAAAATCTGTAAAATTGCGGGGTCTGGAGAACTGTCCAGAGCTTTCCCCTTATAAAATGTGCACTGAAGTAATGTTCTTCCGATTTCTGTCGAAAATGGAGGGTGATGGGGGATTGAGGTCATAAGCTTTCATATGAAAAATATTTCGAAATCGGTCCAGTGGTTGGGGTTGGGGGACTTGTCCTTTGTTTGTGCAAATTATTTAAAATTTATAGACTAGCCGCCTTCGGCGACCAGTTGCTCTATCATAATGTTAACAGCATATAGCTATGCTTGCAACTTGTCGAACTAATTTGGTGAGTTGGAGGTTGTAGAGGCTGAGATACACTACCAAAATTTTATTTTATTTTCAGATACATTTCGAAAATGGAGGGTGATGATTGGCAGACCGCCATTGATAATATATCTAAAGCTGAAACCATCATGAAAATTATTAATTCCTGTTAGATTAGATTCAGAGATTCGAATAAAGGAAGATGGACAAAATACTTCTTTGAAGATGTCAGCAGAAAAAGACTCTACGGAAATTTTCACCTCAAGTAAGTATTCACTGGTCATATTACTTTCAAAGCTCATCAGGCTAAGTTTTTTTTATCAAAGACGAGAAGCGTTTCTGTGGGAAAGTTGTAGGAACGATTCTATTATGCGAAACAGTGTGATCTTTGGAAAAATCAGAGTAAATTGTGGTCTCAAGATTGGACGGGTATGGAACTAAATCTTTACTGAAATTGCAACTTATCAGGAACTTTGTCATTCCGAATGTGATGTAAATCTCGGCAAAGGAACTAGATGATACGTAACCAATATTTTCTTTGACATTTGCTTTTCATTTTCTTACTTACTAATTTATTATTTAATTTTTTAATGTATTTAATTTTTATATTTACTTTCGTTTCATTGTATTAATTGCTTCATTTCATTTCTTTTTTATTATTCTCTTCGACATTTTCTTCTTTTATTTCTTCAGTTATTCTGTTGGCTCGTTTTGCCTAAATTCTCTTTTACAAGAAGCCCTTTGGGTAGATGGGCCTTTGGCCAAAAATAAAATTAATTCTTATACGTTATTTTGAAGTTACATAAATTAGAGAAAATTTGCACGCCTCCCCCTTTGGAGATGCCATGTCTCTCGGTCCGAAAGTTTCTGCCGCCGCCGGCGCACCTGAATATTTTGAAATAAGTAAAAGATTTTACTTTAATTTTTTATCAAAGGAAACAGTATGCAGTAAAAAATTTAATAAGTCTTGACTGGGCACTTAGTCACTTCGGCACGATATTGTTTGAAAGAATGTCACGTTTTTTTCTTTGTGGGAGCAAAACCTTTTCGTGTAAAAAGCCATGAAGAAAGAAGACTAGAACTCTTGACGAAGTTAGTTGTTTTTACTGGATATTAGAAAGCGTTTTTTTGTGAAATGCATCACCAAAAAGCGGTAGTTGGCCGATGAAAAAAATTCTTAAAGTGGTATTTTCGAAAGGAAACTACAGCTCTTAAAGGGATTGAGTGAGCTTGGCTTATTCCTTTGATAGCTTCGGAAATTTCTATACCAGGAAAACATTTTTTACATTGTCTAAAAAGTTAAAAAAGTTATCTTTTCAATGGCATTAGTTTAGTTGCCGTATTATTTTTACTAATTTTTTTAACATTGATTTCCTCATTTGTCCATAATTTGAAATCTACAATTCGATATGAAATTTTATTGTCTTATCGGTTTGGAAATAGATATCATGTAATTACATCCATAAAGTTAACAATTAGCGCTGAAACCTCAAATACTAAAAAGCATGGAATCTCGTCGTTTTTTCTCTGCACCATTCAATTCATAATTGCCTTACTCCTTGTCAAACGTGCGTTTCATAGTTTCTGATTTACCTAGGTAAAAATTTATCTTCTGCTTTTCTTCTAATTCTTTTGATTCCCCTTGCAATAACTGACTATTGTCGGTTAGCATGTAATGATCTTATTTCTAAAAACTTTTGGAAATTGCTCCTTGAGGCAATATATTAATATTTGGCAAATTCAACTTGTATCAAGTCACTAACTAACCTCCACAGCAACTATTTAATTTCGTTTACCAGCACGGACATAAAACTCCACGCTTTAAATAAAAGTCATATGATTAGAAACATTCCAGTAATGCTTGTAATAAAAATTATTATTTTATATGTGGAATTTACTTTTTAAAATAGTGGTAAATGATTTCTAAAGATGTCCAAGTACATCTAAATGTTTGTTTTTTTTCTTTCGCCCTTTAATATATGAACACTCTTTGGAAATTGAATACAGCTGAGAGAGATTCTATATAAAATCTGTTCAAACAATACTTACTAAATTATTTCTGAAACAAAATTGTCAGTTTTTCAAAACCTTTCATACAGTCAATAACTGTAGAATAATTCCGCTCTATTCGATTGATAAATGTTCAAGCAGTGTAGTCTCCTTTATTGCAAAACATCATTTTGTGAGAATACAGTTGAAGAAAAGAAATTGCACGAATTTGACACAAATTATAATAAAATATTAATATTATCAGTAATATTGCGTAAAGAAGAAAATATACCATATTTCGGAAAGATAGCCTTAATTTTATGGTTGTTTTTTTTTCTTTGGTGCATTTTTCTAGGGAAATCTACAAAATCATATGGTTTGCTGTTTGTATTTCATTATATTTATATTTACATTTGTATTTTGTATTGTATTACTTTTATTGTATTATTTTACTTATATATTTTTTTGTATTATCTAATTCTTTGTATTTCATTGTGTTCTATTATTTTGTATTGCTTTAATATTTGTATTAGAATTTTTCTTCCCGCCGACTCGCCATATGCATTAAAAAAATCGAACTTGGCTGTAACTTGTACCTAAGTAGGTCTAACGGCTTTCTTTCTTATTATATTGTTTTTTGTTGTTTATTGTGACTTGAACTTCGATTTTAATATGTTATCCTATTCTAGATAACCAGTTTTAACCAGTGTGTGTTGTTTTTGTATTTGTATATATTTGTAAATTTGGGTTCTATTTTTCTTCTTACGCTATCTTTGCTAGTTAACATTTCGTATGTAAGATTCAAACAGATAGCTATAAGCTCCTTCATTCCCATCCATTAATGGTGCTATTTATCAAAAGTAAAAGGAAAATATTGTGCAATGCTAGTTCAGCAACAATATTGCTGTACCTCCCCCCCCTCCAGAATTCGCATGCTTTAATACCAATCCCACCCAATTTAATCTTATTTCAAAACATTGTTACATTTTTCTTCTTCTTTTTCTCATAGTTATTGAAAGAAAACACCCCAGGCCTCTAAATTCCCACTCACATCCATCCCAAACTTATAAGGAGCGATCTAAGTTCTAGGAACAAAGATGTGACGTGGCGCAGGAGTAGTAGTTCTAACGGCAAACAATATGTGTTAATGATCTGTGATATTCATACAAGTAATGAAAGGGGATACATCAGTGCTAGATTCAATACACTAGACTTTTTTTTAGCTAAATAAAGCATTATTATATTCCAAAGTAACTTTAGTCACAGGACGAGTGCAGCTTGTCATTATATGAAGAGAATTAAACAAAATTAAATTAGCAATTAAAAAAAATGAAAATAAATTTAAAGATACACTACAAAATTTAAACAATGTTTAATTAGCGCGCAATATGAGGCTGCATACAAAAAAATGAAGGAAAAAATATTAAAAGAAAGTATAAAACCAAGAAATACACTCCGAAAGAATAGACTTAAACAAACCAGGAATCCGTTCTAAACAAGGAATCCGTTGTAGCCACTTTTTCAAGGGCTATAGACTATATTCGATATGGATTCAAATTACTTGAGAAATTTTTCTGTAAGGAGCTTGAATTTCGCCTAAAAAAGCTTCTCATAACCCGAAATTTACAAATCAAAGACGAACAAGACAAGTACTACCAACAAAAGAATTTAAAAAAAGAAACGAATAAACATTATACAGGTAAGAAGAAGAAAATTAATTAGGTATCATGCAAGAATAATAAAAGAAATGAAAAATCAAACTTACCCTATCCTTAGAGAGAATCAATATGTCTCCACTTTAATCACAAACTGAAGAAATTTCCCGACTGAGTTATTCCAAGAAAAAATATTAATCCTTATTCGTAATGTAAACAACCAAGAATCTGGCGCCATCTACTATTCGAAAACAATAACAAGAACTTCAGGGAACTCAATCATTTAGATTAAATTATTAAAAAAGCCTTCGGCTTCTGTCAATGCCTCAATAATTAAAAGTTAAAAGAAAAAAGAAAGAAATTATTAAAAAATATAGAATCAGCCCAATAATTCTTATTTATTAATATTTAAATTCAAGACTACTTTCTGGAATAAGATCTTGAACGCCGTGTATTTTAAAAGGGAAATTTTTACCATAAAGATTTTTTAGAAAATTATTGGAAGCCAACTGAAAATTCATTTCTATTATTGCATATTTTTTTTAATTCTGTTAGCTTGACTAAAAATTACATTTCTAAAAACCCTAGAATCTAGATTTGAATGATAATCACAAAGGTTTTTACAAATGAAATTAAAATCAGCTCTCTTGTCAAACAAGCCAAGTAAGGTTTTCTGTTCAGAAATTTCAATTTTTATGTTTATAAAGGTACCTTTATTTTGATTTAAGTTCGTTTTATTAAGTTAAAGTTCTTTTGTGTAACAAATAATAATACAATTTAAGTTGTCAGAATTTAAAATAAGCAGATTTAAATAAGATATAATCTATAGGCCTTGAAAAAGTGGACCTTAATGGATTCCTTGTTTGTTTGAGTCTATTCTTTCGAAGTGTATTTCTTGTTTTTTTTTACTTTCTTTGAATAATTTTTGTCATTGTATGACATGAAAAATCAATGACAAGATAGACTCTTTTTTTACCGCCAGGGGTTAATTTTTGCTTGTGCTTGGAAGTATCAGAAGGGTGTGATCCCAAAATTAAATAATGCATTTAACTTAAACTCCTTGAGCTGTTAATTACATTTTTACTTTATTTACAGTATTTATTAAGAACTGAAGTCAAAAATTTGTGTCGAAATTCAGAAGGTGCAAGCAGACATTTCGCAATTAATTTGATTGCAGATATATTTTAATCATTTCAATCGAAATCGAAGCAATTTACCGGCTTTTAAATGCGATTTTTGTGTATATCATTCGCGATTAAGGCTGAAACATTTTTGTCCCACTAAGACTTTTTCTCAACTTGATTGAAGTGCTCACTCTGCTGGGATAGCGTTCGTTTAATATTGTGAGAGACAAAAGATGTCCGTTGAATTTTGATTGGTTCGGGTTTCTTTAAGGTTTTAAGGCACAACCGCCTATTTGTGGGCATTTACATTTTGAAATTTTTTGATTTAGGATTCTTCTACACAACACCACATAATCAGCCACATAAAAGATTTCAGTTGCTAATTGGAGGCTTTAAAAGTCCTTTGTCGATCTGTAAATCTTCAAGAATGGAGATAAATAATGTAGACAAGAGCAAACCTCATGTCGGCAGTGAAACTCTGAATTATAATTATTTACACATATCTCCGTTAAAAAATGGATAACAATATTATAGGAGTAAGATACTATAATAGAGGTAAGGATAATGTTATTATAAACATTATGCTTAATTGAATGAGAATAATATAAATTAATGAAGTTTGCAAAATTTTCACAAAATTTGCATTACAATCAATTACAACCATCAGAAGATGGAAAAATATTCTCTTCGAAATGAAGACAGATATATTTATTTATTTATTTCTCGTTTACGAAGTGCAGAAATAGAAAGAATTCACAATCATAAGAAAAAGGAAAAGTTAACCCACACATTTCCTGGAATTACCATATTTAAACCTCCCTGAAACCAAAGAAACCACATTTTGAATTATGTCTATCGTTCTGTGTTCACAATAACTCAAAAACGAAATGAGCTAGACAAATAATGTTTGGTAAGAGCTATCGTCTTCCAATCAGAACTGTTGATATGTATCAAATTTTGAACGAAACATTTCAAAATAAAGCCTGCATGCGTGTTCGTCCGTGTGCATGTGAATACGACAATTCAAAAACGCAATTAATTACTAGGATGAAATTTGTTACAAGGTTTTGTCACCAGAATCGCAGATCTGTGTCAAATATTGGACCAAATTACACCGAAGAGCCGCCTATTTCTTCATCCGAATGTATGCGAACACAATAACTCAAAAACGCGTTGAGCATGTTAAATAAATATTTGGTTCATAGTTTAAACTCTGAAATTTTGGATCGAATACAAGATTTTGAACCTCGATCAAAATTTGAAAATTTGTTTAATTTCAGACGCAAATTCGAGAAGATACAAATACAGAGAAATGGAGCGTTTATACATTGAGTAAAAGACGTAGAGAGCAATATTTACAGAAAAAAATCCTAATTTTTTTAAATGCCTTTCATTTATATTTAGAGAGCACCATTTGCAGGTAAATGCATAATTAGTCTATTCTTTAAAATTTATGTCATACATATTTCCTGGGTATAGCAAAAGTTGCTCTAGATTTCTCATGTAGCATGCCATTTTAAAAAGGAAATAACAAAATACATGCGTGTAATATAAAACTTTTGATTTCATAGTGCGTGTAATGGAATCCCTCAAGTAACCTTGATGAATTCATTCTTGCACGATACACAGCAAACCAGCCGTGCTAATTTAATTTTGGATTCCATTGCAAAACTTTCAACAGGATAGTGTCATGGCGTCTGATGCGATACACAGTTGCGTTTTTCGTGTGACTATGCAGTGAAGTAGCAAAAAGGGGGAGAAAGGTACAGATTCCCCGGGAGCCTCTCTTAGGGAATGCCATGGAGATAAAAAGTTAGTGTGTTTATTTCTATTTGTAAAATCAAATATGAAGTGGGGTTGCGAAATAATATAACCTTTCCAACAAGGGTGAATCGATGCCCATTCACCTTTGCTAAGCGACTGAGGATGGAAAGATCATACTGTGCCCCGGTTCCACTTACCATCGCCTCAATCCCAACTGGGCACCTCAAATATGAGGAAAAGAACATAATGTATAAGTAAGCAGAGTCTCGATTCCCGGTGGGGTATAGTAATGGTGTGGGTCGAGTTACCCGTACGATGACAGTCGTACCTCTTTCTAAAGGACGCCACAACATGAGTTACTAGTAATTGAGCCTGTAATGCAATGCCAAGTTCTCGATTAATTGTCGTGGCAGCCGGATATTTCACGTTTTCTCGCACGTTACGGAGAAATATTCTCGTTGCCGAGTGAATAACAATCAAAACAGGAACTTGATCCAATCATAGGTTACAGAGAATATGGGCATTCCGTAAAGCAGTTTGAGCATTTGAGAAGCAAAGCTCCGGTGGATGACCACCTGATTGTGATCTGTCAATGGGGTAACATTTAACTTTACGCTAGTTATTTCCGAATTTTGAGGTTTTGGAATAATCATTGACTCGGCTAACCACAACCACTCATACTATTATTGTTGGTTGATACTAAACTGACTCCCTTAATTCCACCCTTTTGGAGTTGAGGATGTTTCCTCCAACACAGAATAACAGTAGAGAGTAGAACTCTTTCTGTAATAGCTATATTGACGCCCTATACTTTCACTTAGTGAATTTTCTCGAAATATTTGTTGAGTTTGGCTCTTTATTATAAGTGTCCTATGACAAAGAGTGCCAAAGTTTTGTTCCAAGCTGCTTATTTTCACTCTCTTTTCTACGAACCAAGGATAAAGAAAACTCATTAGGAATTAATTATTTTTTGTCTTAATATTAGAAGCATTTGAAGGTTCTCGGGTGAAAATGAGGAGGTTCCAATTTTTTCAAACATTTGTAGCCGTGCACAAATTAAAGGCTGTGTGCACCAGGCGCGGGCCTAAAAGGGGGTTCAGGATTAAAAAATTGCCCTTCACATTTTTACTTTATGATCATTGTTTTTTATTATATCAATAGATTATTTCCATTTAAGGACAGGTTAACACATAAGATTTCAAGCAGGCATGACATTAACAGACAATTCAGTAAAAGAAATTAGAGGCGTGAATCACATTAATAGAAATTTAATACGGCTTACATACCATCCGTACCTACTGAGAGTCATAATTTCATGTCAAATTTGTTCTAGTTTACTGGAGAATAGGCTTATCATTTTTAAGGCATTTTAGACTAATGACTTTTAAAATCGGATGTTTGCACGGAGTCTAAACACATATCAAAGTACATGGCTCATAGTATTCCAGATAACCCAATATTCACTTTCCCAGGTGTGAGAAAAAAAGCCCAATCATTATAAAGAAAACATTTTCTCACGAAGCTACGTGTCAATGATTAGAATGAATGACTTGTTTTCCTTTTCAATGGATAACGGTAGTCATTAATAGCAATGGATTAGTTCAATTTATATAAGAACTCTCTTCCCCGACATTCATTTATTTACTTAGGGAATTTCTGTTTCTCCTTCACACTATTGTTGAAGTCCTTTTAAGTGTCATTTGAAAATACTCATAACCTTTTTAAACCTCCAATCAAACAAGGCGTTCGAATAGAAGAACTCTTGCTAAAACTTTAAATATCCTAATGCTGTTATATATCATGCAAGCATGAAAAAAGTTTCTGCTCACTGGATATATGCATTTGATAAAACAATGGACAAAAATATTTGATAGATAAGCACATTCTTAAAGCTACGCTATTCAAAACTGTACGAACCTCTGGAAGACAAAGAACATGCCCTGACAGAGTTTTCATCTGATTTTATAAGAATGAATTAAGTGTTCTTTACGTAAATGTTTAAAAGCGAATTCTTTATTCCGTTGGAGAATATAGACAATAAGGTGAGTTTATTTAATATATTGTCATAGAGTTGGATACAGTAAATATTTAACCATCCGATTGTGTAATTTTTTAAATCGCTATTTAGATGCGACGTTGTTTAAATGCCGTTGAGAAAAGCGATTTGATATTTACATGCAAAGCTTTATTAGCGTAGTATGACCTAACGCTATGAAAGTACTAAGTAAACACATTAACCGGCGAAATTCGCAGGATTTAGCAGAAAATATACCTGATTCCAACTCACGGAAATCGCATTATACGCAGTCAAAGGTCATGACATTATTTCTCTAAAATTTCATAAGCTCACTGAGAACCAGAAAAGAAGTAAAATAAAGTAAGTATTTTCATAAACACAAGTTTAGAAAAAAGTTTATAATTTAATTAAATAAAATGCAGCATGATAATCTTTCTATCTTCAATAAATTTCTAAGAATATTTTTCAATTTTTTAAAAAATTTCTTTTAAGTTCTTTAATTTTTTTTATTATTATTTAGGTTGAAAAGTAGACTCACTTATTCTATTATATTCTCATTTCTTTTTATCTCGGCAATGATTGTGACTTTAGATTACTAAATTATTTCCGTAGATTAAATAAAAATAATAATTTGGTAATTCTTATTAAAAGAAAGTGCTGAATCCATGAATATATTTCCGTCGAAAAGCAATGCACTTTAATGTTTCCTATGAAAACACACCTGAATTAGTATCTTTTGCAAATTTTTAAATAAAAAAAGAATATAAAATCAATAATCATTTTTACGTTACAAGCATCTGACTGTAATTTGATAAAAATATTTTTCTATATGGTTAATATTTCCAATATATGGTCTAGAAATGGATTTATATATTTTTATATTCCATATACAATTAAAACTTCAAGAGTTCAACTTCAAAACTTCTTTTCTCGGCTTATAATAATTATCTAAATTTTGGTTTACGATAAATATTTTTTCTTTCAAATTTCAATTTCTGTCAACAAATTAAAATTTTTCTATAATAAAAATTTTCCAAAAATTGGCCATGAAGTTAGAATATTATTTAAAAATAGACCATTGATTTTAATTTGCAATCATATATGAAGCACTGCTTAGTAATTAAGTTTTTCGGCATTTAATATAAATCATTAAAAAAATCAAAGCAAATTACAAAACAAATCGGCATAAACACGTTCTTTTAATGTAAATAAGACACACAATGGATTTCGTAGGCTAATATATACTTTAATTTTATCATATAAGTGATAGCCATACGTCAGCAAAGGAGTTTTCACCTGGTAATCTGCATTATTTATTTATGTGTCATTAATTAGATGATTAGATTATAAATAATAAATTATTTTAATTTTTCCAGTTTTATTATAGTATCATTGTATTTACTAAAGAAAATAGTCAAATGTGTGAAATTTAAACGCTTGTAATTAAAAATTCACGCTTTTTTCTTAAAATAAGTTTCGCTTCAAACAGTTCGCTGAGCATTTTAAATTGCTATATTTCAGGTGTCTGAGAATGTATTAATTTATCATGATTGATTCAATATAAAATAATCTAGCTCCATTTTTTTTTTCGTTTCAGATGTGGAATAATAAATTTTCAAAATGATCCGAATTGGTGTCAATCGTCTGTTTGCTTTCAACTATTTACGGAATAATATTTTAAAACACGTTCCTTTTTTTCATGATTTCACACCTATAAAACTTCTAAATGATTAAAAAAAAGAACAAATAAAATGGTTTAGAATAGATTGTGGTCCTTCAAAATAAGAACGCCGAAGAAACGGAAAAGCTGCATCTTTTATACCGGTAATGATATAATTATTACGTTTCATGTTTTTGTCATTCTTACTTTATTATATTTCAGTATTTAAAATCAAATTAATTCTTATTTTGGATTTATAAATAGCTGAATGTTCTGTAGAATACATCTATCATCTATGCAATAGATATAACCTAAGTAATTTTTCCAAAAATAAGCGAAATACTTTCTCTTTAATTTAATAAATCCTACATTTATTTCGATAATACTTAACTCTCTCTATATATTTATGAACAGGAATTACAGATATAATTTAAATTTATTTAATGCAAAAAGTATTAATTATCAATTAAAATTAATTTAACTAATTAACCCTCTGAGCGACTAATAGGTCAGAGTAAGCCGTCTGAAAAATATCTCTCTGCTTTTCAATGGGTTCCTTTAAGAAATATACACCGTCCTACAAGAGGTGTTTGAAAAAGAAACGCCTGAATTTCCTCCCCCCCATTGCTACCTGCGGGAGGTCTAATTATCCCAGCGGGGAGAGTCTTCCCCCGTTTCTTATCTCTAGCAGTTTCCCTTCCCAGAGCCGGCCGGAGGGCAGTGTGAAAGTTGCGACCGCACAAGGTTCCTCGCCACTGACTGATTTTGTAAAATGAAAATGATTTCTGTTTTTTCAAATCCAAGCAGTGGCGAATCCAGGGGGGCTATCGGGCTTCAGCCCCCCACAGAGCTGGCAGAATTTTTGATTTTATTTAAAATCACTGCAACTGTTTGTTCTTAACTTCCCCTTTTTTTTAAAAAAATAATTAAAATGTGAGAACATTGCTTTCTGGCTTGACAGGCTCGAAAATTTTCCTACTTTTCTAGTCATTGCACTTGTAATTGTAGCGTTGACGCAGTCGAAAACATTTTTTGGCCAGTTATTTCATTGTATTTTTTATTAAATTATCGAAAGTAATGTAGTTTTCTTTATGATTTTTACTGTCAAAGAAAAGAGAAAAGTCTGTAATGTTAAAGTGTTTTGGTTTACATGAGCCATGAGGTTTGATATTCGTCACGACGATACAAATTTTCATGAACTCCGCCCCCCCCCCGATCCGAATCCTGGATTCGCCACTGAACCCAAGTATAAATACATTTGAATATAATTATACAATTTGTACACATTTTACATCTACCAATCTAAGGCAAAGTTAGGTTCTTTAAAGTCGTGAAAGATTAGAATATCTTACAAGCTGCATATAAACTGTTACAAACTGAGAAACATTATTGACAGAGAATATAAAAAATAACTGAAAACGAAACACAACGTTTAACATGTGTTTCTGTATGAATAATAGCTATAATTTTATAAAGTGGCTATTTTTTATATTTAGTTAAAAAGGAAACAATAAATTTTGTTAAGAAAGCTAAGCATTTCACAATTTTGTTAGATTGCAGGCTTGAGCCATCAAGAACAATTGTTTGTTAGTTTAAGATGTAGATGACTCTGAAAGCACATATACAAGCAAGGCCGGTTTAAGTCCTAAACGGGCCTGTAGGCAATATAAGTTTCAATTTCTTTCTTATTCAGATTCAAAACCAAATATTTTTCATTGTTTTTCATGTAAGCAAATATTAAGACTGACTGAAATTAAAAAGAAGTATATTTAATTTGCCGATCACCTTCAGGAGAGTGGTTTCAATATCTCAGATATAAAAAAACTAAAATGTAATGTAATTTTTTTAAATGAGTGGTGAAAAAATTGCAAAACTTTTTTACACAGTCTAAATAATCTAATATAAAATTTCCAGGGATATTTTGGAACCAGAAAAACGGTAAAACAAACTGGATCACACTGATCTTCTCGCTAAATTAAAAACATGAGGAAAAAACCTTACGAATAATGTTCTGAAATTTAAACAATACTTGATTTCAATTTAAATAAATTCCAGTATACGGCTCTTGTAAATTAAATGAAAACACTAAATGAAATTACCTTGAAAATAAAGCATAAAAATATCATAAGGCATTGGAAGCCTCCAAAGATATTGGGCCCCTAGGCAGTTACTTACTTTACCTATTTGATAATCCGGGCCTGTTTGCAAAACCGATTTGTGTTGAAACGGCAAAAGACTTCACAGGAAAATGTTGTTGACTAAAAATCTCGTGAAATATCATTTTGAAAAATATCGTGAATCGGAATTCATACTATCTACTTTTAGCAACTGCAAAGTAAATAGTTGAGTAGTTAAATCAAGGCGACATCTGAATTTAAGAATTAAAGACTGGATGGAAAAAAACAATTTTTCTTTGAAGCAACCGATCAGTCTATTTCACCTGTCAATTATCTATTTTCTAGTCATAATGAATAGTGCCATTTTTTCTTTTCGGAGAAGATCGAAATTTATCATGAGACGCCTGACAGAATGATGGCTCTGTTCTCACTAAGTAAAAGATAGATTTTCCTGAAAAGAAATAACATTAGTATACTGATATGGTCTTTTTTGTGATACACACCCGTCTGGCGATAGTAGAAAAACATTCGTCGTGGTCTATTATAATGCGTCATGGCATTTGTGACGGCATTCTTTGTGAAGAAGGTGTTACTTTTACACTCTCATTGTACGATGGAATGCTGAAAACCTACGCAAGGGTCAGGAATAAATTGATCCGTGTAATATTGTTTAAGCTCCTCCTTCCTACTATTATTTGTCCTCATCTGTTGCGGCAACTTTCTTTGTTTGTAAAGTTTACCTTGATGTTTTTATTTGAGATTCTACATAAGACAACAAAACCGACTGGTTATAATTGCATGGAAAAGGGATTATCCTACTTCTTTTGCTTGCTGTCAGATAAGGATGTTATATCGGGAAAACCATTGAAACAGATATCTTAGAGACAAACCTTTGGACAATGATCTTTGAGGTGTATCACATATTTTCTTTTCTTCTCCTTTCTGAAATTCCATTACAAACACTTTTCTGTTTAATAAGATACTGTTTGAGAAAATTTTAGGAACTACTGACAAACGCAAAGAAGATCTTTTCAAGCGCTAACTTCCATTGATTGAAGCTCCTTTGTTAAATCTTCTACTTAAAATGATAAAGTACTGAACGAAAT
>BGPR01007336.1:0-71998 GCA_013235015.1 Araneus ventricosus | reverse complement strand
CATCAGGTAATTTTAATAAGAGGGTTCTCGAGTATTACTTATTTTCCCACTATTCTTTACATTTTACCAATGATTCTTTCAGGATGATCTCAGAAGAATATTTACCTGCGTAAAATAATGCAAAAGTTTCAAACACATTTACAGTGCCATTTTTTCAAGAAAATGCATAGGATTTTCTCACATCACTATTGAAGTACTTTTAAATGGAAATGTGTTTTTTTTCAAAGTGAGTTATAAAACATTACTTCCCGATAACGGATTTTACAAAGCTTTCCATTCTAAAAATGCCATCAAATGTTAACTTTGACAGAATTTTCAGAAAACTTCGGTGGTTTTATTAAACAAATGAAAAACACGTTTCGATTTTCTGGTAACTACTTTCTAATGCTGTGGGAATATACTTTCCACCAAATTCATCAATTTCTAAATGCATTTTTTAAGGTTGGCGTAAGTTCTCGCCAAATTTTTCGATGAAACAAAAACCTGAATGTTAAAATTTCTGATCTCAAAACATAACGAAGTGTCTTGACTTGGTAATTGATTATTAATTAATAAAATTAATTATTAATTAAAAAATTAATTAACAAAAAATATGTCATCGAATAAGATAAATGAATTAATAAATTAATCTAAATACAAAAGTTCTTTTATTATACAACTACTAGAAAAAAATGGCCATATAAAGGGTTAACAAATACCTCGGTTGAAAGACACCCGGATAATCGAAGTTGTACTCTACAAGAAAGTATTAGAATTATATAAAAAATCCAACCTCTAGTTAGTGACGAATCTCCGATTTATAAAACATTCCGCAGTTCGGGAGGGTTGATAGGGAACACAATCTTTCGAATAATTACGGAGAGTTTTGACCGTCTGTTTAATCACACTTTACTTTTTACACTTTTGTTTAATAATTCTTTAAGGTTATACCAATACAGTAATTTTGCTTAGTAGAAGTATCAAATTTTATCGCATTGAAGGTAATGAAACATTCTTACGATACTGGAACGAATTAAAACCCTCCATTATGTAATTGCACCTTTCCCAATTATCTGTCATTTTAAAAATTCGCGAGAATGTCACATATACATCCATATAAACGAGTAAGCCAAAATATTCTTTCTAAATATGATGATGTTTCGCTCATTTTCGTAACATAGCTAGGAAGATATAGAGGAGAGAAGAAAGACTACACTTTGACGAATTTTCTTCCATGACAAGTAGAGATACAGTAGAACGTCGATTATCCCGGTCTCAATCAAACGAGGTCTCTTTTAACCGAGCAGCTGCCAGAAAATGAAACTGTGCTCTTCAATCTTTAATAAATTGAACAAAATTTAATTTTGGTTATAGAGCCGATTTTCATGATGCGTAGACATGTAAAGTGTAGTAATAGGGAGGTGAAGTTTCATATCTCAAGAAGTTATTTAGAGAAAAACAGTTCCATTATTTATCACAGAAATATAGATGTCATTGAATTCCATGCATTTTTATGAAAAAATGGAGCTGTTAATCTGTCGGAAAGTTTTGTAATTTTGAGTGAGAAATATTCTTCTGAGAACTTCTATAAAGAATCATTGGGAAAATGCAAAACAAACAGCGAAAATAAAATTCGAGAATCTTCTTATTAAAACTGTTTTAAGAAATTGATGTATGAAGCATGATAACTCTTAAAAAGGATAAATGATTTTGTAAAAATGTTAATACGCGGTAATAATTACTGATTTATTTTTAGAATTTCAAATAATCTATTTTGGAGAACGTTATCAATAGGAAAGAACTCACGTTTTAAAAGTTAGACTCTCTTAACCAAGGTTTTGTCTATCCGAGATGATTACGGTCTCACTCAGCTTGGATAATCGAGTTCTAATGTTATACAGTTTTGGTGTAAAAATCTCAAACCAAATTTCATGTCTTCTTTTCTGTTATATTGTTCACTTACATACACTCTCACAAAGGAACAGTGTTCCAGCGAAAATATCACTCAATTTTCATCTGCAATTTCGCTGGAAAGACTATAAGTTAAATTTCTCCTATTTAGTTTGTTCAAATGATAGGTTATCGGTTTATATACACACTTATATACAAACTGTTGGAACGGTGTTGAAAAATTCATTGTGAAACATCGGAACAATTCGCGCCTGGACTTTCTTCTATATCGCCACAATATGGCGCGATTTGATTTTAGCGACGTCGTATAGTAAAGAGTACCAAGTATGCGTTATCCGACAGTTATACATTTATAGGACAGTTTATATTGTATTTTGGAACAGTTATACATTCATATTAATTTAGGTTTTGGAATTGTTATACATTTATATCAATTTATATTTTGGAACAGTTATACATTTTCACTAAAATACGAACTGTACTTACACGTTTTTGATACATGTGTAAAAATTTTCAATAAGTGTAATGAATTGTTTAGGAGATATTACGTTTTTCGTGGTCCAATTTTAGAGAAATTTTCAGTTTTCAGAACACGCATTTAAAAATATATGCAATAACACATTAGTTGAATTAAATATCAAGGAATAAAACGTTCAAGGAATAAGAATAAAAACAAAGTCTGTTTCAGAATTTTAAAAGTTGTGACTTTATTTTTAGATCTGTTGGGAATTATACGCAGTTAACTTTCCTTCAGTCTCCTCATTTAATCTTCTAACCAATCACAAGCTATTGTGATGATGTCATAATACAATACGTCACTGCGTGACGTCATATGCATCCCATGATTCCTTTCATGGAGAGCCGTATAAGGCAGTTAGTGATGAAGTTTGAACTGTGCTTGTGAAACGTGCTTTATGTCTGTGTCTTTGTCTTACGTGCTATGTGTTCAAAATAAACAATGATTAAACCAGTTTCTCGAACTCTGCTAATTGCTAATTCCACTCTGCTAATTTCCCCTTCAAGATCAAACATTTTTCGAATGTTTCTTCGAAAATAGCTTTTGGTGGTCTCATTTAGAAAAACAAGCTGTCCAATTTGGGCAAACAGTTTCCTTAAGTGGATCGATGACACTGTGATATGAGGCATTTTCTACCTACTTTGAAATGTACTTAATGAAAAGTTAATTGCCTTGTTTTGAAGGTAAATCATCTAAGAAACGTTCTATGATTAATTTTATTAAAATCTCTTCTCTGTCACTCTACATTAAAAAAAAATATCCATGTGGTCAAATTATTCAACCTTTCCTTCTAATACTTAGAAAATTTGATCTCGAATTTTTGAAGAATTTCCGCCAATAATAACTTCCTTGAGGCCGAAAGAACCATTTTAGGAATTATGGCTGTGTTTCTGTGAAATCACTCATAAGCGGAAAACTCTAGAGGGATGAAATTTTGTGCGACCAAATATATAGATTTGTGTCAAATGTTGGACGAAATGCGACATCCAAATGTCTGGCTATGTGTCCATCCGCATCCATTTGTATGTGACAACTCGAAAACGCAATAGGCGACATAGGTGAAATGCATCACCAGGCTCTTCACCAGAATTTTAGATCTGAATATTTATTTATTTGAAGGAACCTCAGAGAAAACTCCAGTTATAGTTCAGCAACGGATTCCGAGACTTCCACTTTTGGACGATTTTACATAGGAAACGGGTGTCAGGCAATGAGTCATATGAGCGTATTTCCGGAGTTCTTTGTTAGATCACGCTCAATAAAATGTAAACATAACCCTTCCATTCTTCACTTTCCCCTATTTTTATGAATAATTGCACATGGCGCATGCTCAAAAGCGCGAAAGGTTTCCGAATCCGTTGCTATACAATATAGAGTGCAGACACAAAATGAGCATCAAATGCAAGAAGAACGAAATCTGTAATAATTGAATCTGAAAGATATTAAAATTATTATAAGTGGAAAGTTATAAGTTATAGAAAATTATAAGTTTTGTATAGTCGTCATAAAGACACAAAAAACTTGGTAATTATATAACAGTTGAAAACACTGAAAAATAAAAAATCTTACGAACATATAAATAATTTAGAAGATAAATATAAGCAGTCACAAAAATATTAAAAGGCACACTAGGATTTTAAAAGTTGTATGCAACTATCTTAATAACATAAAAACATATTAAGGATTTAAAGATTGAAAGCATGAAATCTAAAAAGGTGAATACACACAATCATAAAATCCTTGAAAAACACACTAAGAATATAATAGTTGTAAAAATCTAATCCTAAAACCACCCAATAACATATTAAAATATGAAGTTCCTTAGAAACATGTTGAAAATTTTATAATATGTATATTATGAAGATTTATCTACATAATTAAATTTCACAAACGCAATAGAAAATAAACTGCTGATTCTTTAAATTCTGGCTAGTACTGCAAAAATTATATAGCTAAGTAAATCACTAAAATCAATTATATTATGGATGACTTTGTTAAAAAACAGAACTCAAGAAAGATCTCATATGGATTTTAAACTTATAATGTGAAAAAATGCTTCATAGATAGGAAGAAGATACATCCTGTAAATAAAAGCTATTTATATTGTAAAAAAATAACCCATGAATTGATTTTGCACTCGTTCAAGTAGTTAAAGTAGTGACTCCAGATAACACTATCAAACTCAAGTTTAGATCGGACAAATGATTTTTACGTTTTTAACTTCAAGGGATGTGGTGACTTTCTTTTACAAACTGAAACGGTCGAAGATTTTTTAAAAATATCTGAATTACCTAAAAGTTATTATTTCTTTGTAAATATTTTAAATATAATCTAAATTCACCTTAATAAAGATATTTTGAAAGTTTATGCCTTCTACATTGTGAGGAAAAACGCTACGATTCAGTAGCAGTAATTTGAAAGAACGAAGAGGCAAAGTGCCAGTTGTGTTCAGAAGCTAACACTTGAAAGGAGAATTTCAGTATCTTCACGCCAAAACTATAGATTGTTGTCAAATTTTAGATAATATCCGTTGACGGGTAGACTGTCTGTCCATGTGTATGCGAACAAATAACTGGAAAACGGAACGAGTTAGATAATTGAAATTTGTTATGCGTGTTGTCACCAAATTTGCAGCTTTGTATCAAATTTCTGTATAGAATGGTCGACGCGAATAAGTATTAAATGTATATACAAGATAGTCGTCACAAAAGGACGAAGCTAAACACAAAGTGAGCCCATATTGTGAAAGTGCATGACAAAGATGTGAGATGTATATTCCTGTTGATTTTCTTTTAAACACAATTATTTGGAAAGTTATTTTTTATAATCGATCAATAAGGGAAAACTTAAATTTTCTCCAAAACCCACATTATACAAAAATCCCAAGCTCAAATAGGAAAAAGGTTTTTTCCTTGAAATGACATTTAAGAAGAAAATGAGAATTATGCAAAAATCCTTACGGACTAATGTCATTCAGGCATGGAATTTTTGGGTAATTTTTACGCTTATCAGGCGACAGAAACAAAAAAAAAGCGTGCGAATAACTGGCATGTACGCTAATAATTTTCGCAGGAGAAATCTGTGCTTGAGTAGAAAAGCAATTATCGTAGAAAAAGATGGGGAACACACACAGAATCTTTCCAATATAGAGAAAGGTGTGATCATCTTAAAATTTTATTAAGTTTACACCATTTTGGAATTTTCTTCGGTAGAAGGATCTAATTCTATTTAACAATTAGATATCAGCCAGCATCTGAAGTGCCAGCTTTCATTTATATAATTGACTGGAAATTCGTAGAACATATAAATTCCATCACAGAAATTCATACATATGTAATATCCTTTGAATAGAAAAAGTGGTAAATAAATATTATTGCACTGAAAATTTTATTAGTAATTGTTCAAAGTGTAGAAATTGAGCAAATTGTTTCAGTACGACCAGAACGCACTGCTGATGTCTAAAATTTTATTAGAAGTCCTGCAGCTTACTGGACTTTCTGGGTAAGTAGATGAAATCTTCAAAATGGACTTACTATTTTTATAAATACTAAGAATCAAAATATTCTTTCATCCGATATGCATTTACGATATCAATACAATAGATGGCACTGTGAAACATCGAAGATAGTGCTGCGTACACTGTATACAAATGACGCCATATTCGCACATAAAGTACTACGATAATGCAATTAAAAATGCTTAAGAACGGTAACTTTGTGCATTTACTAAGAAAATATGCATGTTTCAAAAAATATAGTGCTAGTTTCAAAAAAATATATCAATTACTTTATGCAAATAACGAACTGAATCAGATTCGGTTTTCTTTAACTAAAAAATTGTTTTACTTTCAGTAATAATTAAAATAAATAAACTGCACTTAACAGGTGTTAATCTAATATTGGATTTCAGTCGAGCTTTGGGCATAAATGACATATAAAAATGCTTTTCACATGCTTTTGAATAAAAAGGGCCTTGCATCTATTTGTCCATTTTAGGTGAGTGGCACATTGATGCTTTCGCTAAAATATCGAAATAATTGATGATTAACAGGTGTGAGATCAAACACAATCTGTTTTAACAATGACATTTATAATCAAGGTTTAAAAGTTAAACAAAGCAACAAACGTGTTTTAAAACATAATCCAATGTTTTAAATGGGTCTAAAAAAAGATGAAATAATAATGCCTTAGAGAATAATGTATTTCTACTATTAATTACTGAGAAACTGTGCATGCGTGAAAAAATACTTTGAGCGTGCGAAATGCACTTCGACGTCGTTTTAAAGAATTTTTATCCGAATTTTAATCATTTAAGATTTAAGGGAAAATTTTCCAGTTTTACTTGCGTTAACTTCGGAAAAAATCGCATAAAACTGATTTTTACACCTGTTAAATTCAAAGAAATGACTTAAGATGACGTAATTAGTTTTCTGTAATTGAAATAAATTCGTAAAAAATATTTTTAGACACAATTTACAACAATATCTTTATTTCTCCAATGAAATTCAAACAATTTTCATTTCTTGAACAAATATTTAATTGCTTTTTCCTCTTCCATTGTTGAAATCTATCATGTTATCCTAATGGAATTTACTTTTTGTGTTTCATCAATTTTTCTATGAAATCTGAAATCAAAATCTTCTAAGATAGTAAGTATATTTCGAAATATATCCAATTATCCGAATGATTATGGATGCTACTTTTAAATTCCTTTTATCCGTATGTTTTAATCCCGCTAACATGCTGCTGCATGTAAAATGCACCCCGCCATTTTAATGTTAAAATCAAATGCGTTCTTTGCATGTGGAATAAGAATGGAGTGATGACACCAACAACGGGAAATTAGATGTTAGATAACACGGACATTACTTGACTCCATTAGAAAAATGTGCCTACACCACTAACAGAAGAGATGCATGGGTACTGAAAGGGCACGTTTAAAATGTCAATTACAATAAGAAGTTAAAAATCTTTTTTTAAAGGAACCATGAATATCATATTGTGCATAATTGAAATTAAATTCCAGTGGACAAGCTGGCGGCTAAATTAATGATTTAGTCGTTTAACTGTTGGTCTTGATCTTGACTAAAGACTTTAAGAAAGAAATATTTTGATGAGTTACTTTGTTCTCCATTTTTGCGGGTTTTTTTCCATTTTCTGAAGACAATGCCGCGATGTAGCTATTATTAAGGCATATTCAAATACTCAGAAGATGCTTATATTTGTGCAGGGACCTTGGTCAATTTACTTAAAACAAGTGGCCACGAAGAAACAACGCTGAAAAACTTCAAAACTTAGAACAGTTCAGAAAAATAAAGTTTTTTCTTACCGTTGGAGTAGATCCCCTGATCTGAAAATGTAACTAGTTCAAGAAATCACACAACACATACTTAAGCAAACATCACTCAGACGAGAATGTTAGCGGTCTGCTGCGTTCGTAAACGAGCTCATCACTACTTGGTCGAACTTGGACGAAAAATATGCCCTATTGGGAGGTTTACAGTGGCGTCTATGTGAGGGGATGCGAACCTCTTGAGCTATTTCAATTTTCAAAATTTACTGACTGTATCAACATTATTCGTAGCAATCTACCACAACATGGTGTTTAAAAAAACGTGGCCAAAATTTAAAGGTAGGATATCCAAAAAGAAGCAAATTGTTTTTGCAATAGAACATGGTATCGGAAATGCAAAGGGGATTTGATACAGTGGGATCTTTGTCAGCGCATAAAGCTAAAAAAAGTTTACACGAGATGAGCATAACACAGATTGAATGGATTACAAATTTACATTATCATAACAACCGAGTTGCATGAATAAAAACATTACGTGTCCTATGCGGCATGACAGATACGATAATGGCAAGTAGAACGCAGTATCAACAACGAACCTTGTGAATACTCTTAATAGGTGTTCAAAGAACTTGCCATCTAAGGCGATATTCGTTTCATATGTTGTTTCTATGACTGCTGTATATTCGCGGGAGAGGGGGAATGGGGATCTCTCGCCCAAACCTCAAAACTTCTGCGCGATTCCCGTTTCGAAAGAGGGGGAAGGGAGCCGTAGATTAGAGGATCGGAGTTCCCGTAGGTTAAGGGCTAGCACGGTCTGGCGATGGAATGATCTACCTAAATGCATAGGATGAAAACTGGATTGTTGTAGAGTGTTACCACGCCATTTGCGCCCTGTGGCGTGATCATGAATATCCAACTTAACGATCGTCTAAAAATGCTGTTTACAGTTAAATCTAGTCTTGAAACAATGTTGATTTGCGAATAAAATTGAAGTTTGGTTTGTCATTTTTATTAGTTTTATTATATAGCATCATATTAACAGTGGATTCCACCATTTGCTCATCAGATAAGTCATAACAGCACCTGCTTTAACTTTCTGATGTACGAAATAGAGCAGAACCTCCATTATCCTAGCTGACTGGAACCTTAATCACCTCCGATAAATGGAAACTCGTTTGACAGAAACTAAATTTTAGTCATGACTTCTTTCCTTCCGACAAGGTTTTCTCAAATTGTTAATTTGATATTATTTGAATGAGTTTACAAATATTACCACGTATTAACATTTTAACAAAACCTTTTCTTAGATATCAAACTTTTTCTATGCATTTTTTAAACATTAGTTAGTTTTAATTAGAAGATTCAGGGATGATACTGATTTTTACACGTTTTCTTTGCATTTGCCGAAAGATTCTTTAATCCTTTAACGTTCATTGTCTTGCAGTTAAACCACGTATTGAGATTTTTTTCTGCGCATGGGCGAAGCGTAGCGTAATTCTTCTTAAGGGCTAGATATATAGGCCAACTAATGCAAAAATTCCAGTTCAATACCGTTAGTATTCACAAAGATATCAGCATTGTAAAAGCTGAATTGCTTTCCACCTCTAAAAGAAACAAAATGGTGAAGGTTCTTGCACAAATTGATGTTTTTTAATAAAAAATTGAATCTATGAAAGTAATATTGAATTTTATGAATGTTGAATATCATGAATACTTACGTATACTTAAATATTATATACATAATTTAAATTGCTTTTCGATGCTAACTTATTCGGAGGGAAAATAACCCGTTACCGTTCATTGGTTTCGCCGCGAAACCACAAATTTCTTGAAAATACAAAATGCTATTTTTTTTCTTTTACATAATTATGATCAATTACATGTCTAACGCTCATTTTTGAATTAAATTTAGTAATTTTTAAAACGAAACATGTAGTGCAGTATGAAGGATTAAGATTGTTGTCAAAAGAATATTTTTCTCCGATCAATAAGGCAAAAGTTTCCAACACATTTACAGTCAAATGTTTTCATGAAAATGCATGGAATTTCCTCTTGTCACAATTGAAGTGCTTAAGCACAAGCCTGTGTTTTTATTTTCTAAATAACGTCTTGATTTATAAAATATCACCAACCTTTAAAGACTCTTTACAAGCCTTTCCATCCTGAAAATCCTTTCCAGAGCCAACTTTGAATCCCTTTTCCGAATAAACGAGGTTATACTGTCCTTTTTCACGAGAAATAAATAAGAAAAAACTGTAAAAACAATTTTTAGAAAAAGTGCAATTTTTTTCACTCAAGCTAGAGCGTTCCGGCAATTCTTAATTTATAACTACACTATTGTTATATTCATCATATCATAAGAAATATATTTATTTTTCGTTCGTTAAAAGAAGTGAAGAATTTTTAAGTAAGAGATTCGAATCATTAGTCCGAAACATCGTACAGTCGGTCGAAAAAAATAAAAAAACAGGTTCCTACACGCATTATTTTGCCGTCATTCATGGCATATTAAAACAAAAGGTACCAATTTTCAGGAGCGCGAAATAAAGTCAAGTAAAAGATTTCATTTTTAAATTTTCATAAGAGGTCATATACATATTTATAATTGCATTAACTTCAAAATTTTCGCTAGAAATACATTTTTCTTAATAAATTTCAAAGCTATATCACGATTTATACTCGAATATCAATTGTACTCATCCTAGTCTTTTTTGTTTTCAAATTATAAGCAAATTAAATTTTAAATATCTAATGTTAAAGTGAAATTTGGAATTTTTATTAGTATCATGAGGAACAATATAATTATTAACCTATAATATTTTTAATGTAATAGTATGAATTATTCTACACATTATTATTGACATATAATATTTTTAATGTAATAGCATGAATTATTATACACATTTTACACTTATACTTTTTTTATTTTTAAATAATATTGAGCACATGAAATATTTTATCAAAACTTATATTTAAATTTTTTTGTATAGCAAAGCTTATAAGTTTTAACAGTAATCGAGGCAGATAAAGATATGATAAGTCTATGCAAAATTTCAGCATATTCGTAGGAGTAATTTTGAAATTACATTTATTTTCGCTCTAAAACGATACAGATAGGGGCATTATATATTGTAAAGCGGTTTACATTTTTAAATATAATTATCACACCACTTCATTTCGTAAAATCTAAGTATATAAATATTTAATTATTTATATATATATAGTACTATATTAGTTATTTATTTATATTATGAATTTAAATTAAATATAAAAATGTTTAACCAAAAATATATATACAGTGTGCCCGCTAAAGACGGTTGTCACCCCGATAATTTCTGAACGGCAAGAGCGATAGTAATAAAAGTGGGGTGTAGGTATAGTAAAGTTGCCATGCGCTAATCATGAAAACCGATTACAGTGCCCCCCTGGCAGCAAAATTCGGAGTTAGCGTTCTTATCTCAAAAACGCTACGAAATACCGGAAAAAAGTAAATTACAAAGCTATTCAGCATCATTGTTCTATTAAAAAACATCTTGCGCACAAAAATGATACAAATGAAAAGCACAAAACGCACATTTGTTTGATAGCGTTGAACAAAACTGCACTTGCCGAAAATGAGGCTCATCTGTCTGTCATGCTCAAAATGGTGTCCTTCAGCGACAATACACATCTGCACACGGGACTGCACTTCCCGCTGCATATTGTATAACATAGCAGGTGTCACGCTGGCACAAACATCCGTAATACGGTTTCGAAGTTCCTGCAATGTTGGTGGAGGGGTTGCATACACTCGCTGTTTGATGTATCCCCACAAAAAAAAAGGCCAATGGCTTCAGGTCAGGTGAACGTGTAGGTCATTCTACGTAACCACCATACCTGATGACTTGTTGCTGGAATGTATCCCGAATGTCCCTTGATACCTTGTGCGGAGGGGCGCCGTCGTGTTGGAACTATACATTCCGGAGGTCACTCAACAGCAAATCCTCTAGAAAATCGGATATTACGTCCTTCCTTTTCTCTTCTCTTCCGCGTTATGTCGCGTTACAATTTTGGGAGTTGCGAACTAAACAAATATGCATTTAACGCCTTCTATTTGTAACATTACTGCACGGAAGGTGTCTTCTCTTATTAAGTCGATGATGCTGAACAACTTTGTAATTGATTTTTTTCTCGTATATCGTACTGTTTTTGAGATAAGAACGCTAACTCCGAATTTTGCCGCCTGGTGGCGCTGTAAGTTGTTTTCTTGCTTAGCGCATGGCAACTTTAGGGGAGAGTGGGGCACCTTGAACAGGTTGTAGATATTACTGCATGTGAATTCAAAGCTAATGTAAAATACGAAAAATTTTATGTTCTAAAAAACACTTTATTATATCAGTAAATGATAACAAGAAATATAATTAATTACTGCATCAGGAAAATAGAGAAAACTAATTTTTAAAAAATATTATATGAAATGGATCAATGCCCCTCTTTGGGTGGGGTAGTTCGAACCCATGTGAAATATCACTACAAACTAACAAAAGTGTTAAATGTCTTTTCACTGACCACTTAAGATTAACATTGGTTTTTGTTAGAATATCCGAACGGTTACTGCTTTCTGCGGTTGCATTCTGTGTTAACGATATTTGCAACTAGCAAACTGTAGAAAGAATATCAACATTAAAGCATTTATCATGTTAATAAAAAGCGAAATTTGTGTCTCGACAAGGCGGAAAGTAATGTCGCTAATTTTCCCATTTCTGTGTTAGAGAGAACTGTGACAGTAAACTCACATGCAAAAGAGAGAAAATTTAACATTCGGATATTAGCCGTAAATAACTTTTAATAAATTTGTACATACCTTTATAAATTTAACGAAGCAAGCAATTTTTGGGGCACATGCCCCAGAAGGGCGCTTAATCCCCGGTAATGGTACGTTGGAGATGCTGGGTGATTTAAGTTCTGGGAATTAAATGATCTGCTGCTGTTGTTGGAGGCAAAGGGTGTGTGGGTGAAGTCCATCTGGATCTTGTGGCATTGTTGCTAGAGCACTGCAAGAACTGATGCCTGTGAAGAGTAGCTGCTGCTGTGCAGGCAACTCAAGTCTTTAGATGTGATATTTTACACTTATGTGCTCTTCAGGATTTGTAAAAGTTCTGGGGAGAATGGGGCGGGGGTATGGGTCTGATAAAGGTAGCTATAAATTTAATAGAGAAATGAAATAGATACATAAGGATTTTTTGAACAAAAATGGTGGTAAGCACAAATATAATATGCAATTTTATTAAGTGATACCTCAAGGTATAGAATTAAGCAAACTTGTTTCAGTAGTACTATGAAGCATTGCTGTCGTTTTAAATTTTGTTAGAACATGCAATAGCTCATTGCAATGATGCTTCGTACATAAATGCAATAAATGACACTTTTACGCACTGCAGACAAATGACACTGTTAACTTGAGATATGATAGTGACCTTAAAATAGTTCACAAAAGGCAATTTTGTAGCTGATAAGTTTAAACGGGGTTAATGTAACGTAAAGCTGAGTTTATATTTAATGGATCATTGTATCGTCCTGTTGAATTTTACATGGCTTTTTCATTGATTGTTTAATTAATCAATGAATTTTATATTGACTGGCTTGACTTAAGAAGAAGACAATGACAATAATATTTACATGTAAAGATTACATGTATGTTTGATTAAGTACCGTGGGCGCGTACTTTATCTTATAGAGTGGTTTGAGAGATAGAAAAATTTTCTTAGAACCCTCCATTTCAGTCGAACCCATTTCCTTGTATAAATAGCCCTAGTAGCCAACAGCTAAGCAAATTCCTTTTCTGTATATCAACCCATTAAGAATGCAAGCTCGTACTGCGGATTTTGAGGAGGGTAGGCGTGCTTTGGAAATAGGAACTCTGGGATATCTGAGCTGCAAGGGTCTTAGGAATCACAGGGTTAACTAAAAGGATTTTCGGCGAAGAAGAAGATTGATTAAAAGACGAAATAAAATCTGTTTGCAAAAACATCCCAGATCTGTTTACTTAGGTTGTATGACAGCTGAACAAATATGAATATACTATTAGCTTTCAGAATACGGGCTGGATGTAATCTCAAATACTTTCTTTAAATGAGGATTTTATAGAAGAAATTTTCTTCTTTTTCTAAAAGGGATAAATTTTTGCATTCTTGATGAGTTGATATACAGAAAGGGATTTTGCTTAGGTGATGGCAATTATAGAGATTTATTACAAAGAAATGAGCTCGGTTGAAGCGAGAGTTTTAAGAAAAATCTGCTTGTCTTCCAATCCCATCTCAATGAGTCACTCTAACGAACACAGCACGCGCCTCGATTACTCCATCAATTACATTTAAAGAAAGTGGATTGAAATTTTGCAGAGATGTTTGAGCTCTTCGCACGCCCTCCGTACATTGCTTAAACGGACGCATAGTCATCTGCTTTAGCTTTGAAGCGAGACAAAAATTATAAGGTAGAAACTAAAACCAACAGAGCGTTGAAAGTTTTACACTTGAAAGGAAATTAAGTTCAGTTGTATCCCATGACATTTCAGAACAATTGGTTTTATGTTTCTTGATTTGTATTAATTTATTTAATTCCGTTCTATATTTCTCTATGGGGGAAACTGATTTAATCTTCGCAAAAGTTAATAATCTGTATATATAAAAGAGAAAGTTCCTCACTGACTCATCACGGAACCTCCCAAACAACTGAGAATAGAAACTTGAAATTTGGCAGGTGGATGTTTCTTGTGAGAAATGATTTAAAAAATTCTAATTAGAATTTTAATTAATTTAAAAATAAAAAAAATTTAACGTTTTTCTGCAATAAGGTCGTAGCATATTATCGCATAAAAACTAGTTTTACATCATCTTAAAGTTCAAAAACTGCCTGCAACATTCTCTCTAATTGTAATTAATTTTTGAAAATATTTTCTAACATAATTTCGAACAATTGTTTTGTCGTATGAAATTTTTTCGAGCACGCGAGGCAGAATTCCGTCGCCGATCTTTAAGAAAAGTAAGAAAAAAATCATTATTAATTGAGAACTCATGATGGCGATTTGAATTTTGATGGTTATTCCTATCGATGTTTCGAGACGTGATTTTTTTTAAAAAAAACTTTCGGGAAATATTTACTAAAAGGCGCGCTATCTGTATAAATTTCTGTTGTCTAGACAATAGACGAAACCTAAGTCAAGCAAATAAACAAAATAAAAATAGCATGGTAGTTGTTCGGGTACCGATGTAAAAATTCAAACTCAACTCAAAAACCGGAAGTCCTACTCAAGAAAGACACTCAACTGGTTTAAGTTCAATCGTATAAGTACGATAAAGAGTTGAAGAGATGGAGGTTGGTTGTTGTGTTTGTCGAGATGAATAATGAATATGGCCTATATTCTTTTTCATATGATTCGCAGTTCCACACTGAAAGTAAAAATGTATAGTTCTTGGAAACCCAGTTATAATTCATTTTTTCTTAGACATTGAATAAGATTTCAAACACTTTCATCATGTTCATTAATTGCTGTCTCTTCTTTTTATACATTTCTGATCACTTGGAAAAATGTGCCGTATCTGACCTCAGTCCGCTAGATTGCTGAAAAAGGGAATCAACAGAATAAATGAATTGTTCAAGGGCATTGGTGGGCTTTTGGCTTGACCATCAGCTTCAGATCCGAAGGCCAAGGCTCTGAGGCTCGAATACGACAACGATTCTCCGTAAACGCGAGTCTGAAATGCGCTTAACCCGTGTTATCTCTAGCTCTCCCGCTGGGAAGATGTGGAGAGTATGGAGGAATACGTGCCATCTCAGCTGACACCACCGTCTTCTGATGAAGGGTCAAAATTACGAGATTTGTAACATCATAGATTAAAACTGGGTTATTAATGTAACTTAAGATCGGCTTTCTTCACATTTTGTAAGCAGAAGTAACATCTTTAGTTTATTTCTAGCTCAAAGTTAAAATAAAACTTTTCAACAAAAGTTTTTTTTTCTTTCACCAGTTTTCCTTTAAGATAGTAAGTATATTGGGAGATATATCCAGTAATTACCTTATTAAGGGAAGCAGAACATCAAATTATGCGTAACAGAATTAATTCAAATAATACTCCCGACCAACAAGCTGGTAGCCTAAGGCGGCTAGTATTCAATAATTGCAGATTGAAAAGACAGAACCTCTTCAAAGATTTCTAAAGAGAGCAAGGGCTTGGCAACCAAGTTACAGTTTTTAGTTTAGGTTCATTTAAATTATTATTGTTTTACTTCTTGATTTGAACTTTTATTTTATGCATTGAATTCGGAGCAAGAGATTAATAAAAGTCAAGTTTATGCAAATATGGTTAAATACTAATGTTTAGAAATCTTGTGGTAATAAACAAGAGTACATATTTCTGTGAAAACGATAATTTAAAACATAACAAACTAGCATCACGAAATTTCATGTATGGTCTTAACACACCAAAATTGAATATTTTTAAATGAGTTTGGACAAAATTTCTTAAACGGAAGTCTACCTGTGAAGGCAGAATCTACACGGATGAAATTTGGCATTCCGATTTCATCAGTAAAATTGTGTCAAATTTTGTACGAACTCAATCATTAAGTTGAATGCCTGTTGGTTTAACTTTTATTCGCATGTGACACGATAACTCAAAAGACTTCAAGCTTAATGAAAGAATTTTAGAATATGACCTTCACACCGAAATTGTAGACAATTGTCAAATTTTGGAACTAGTTGATCAGTGGGAAGACGTACTGTTCTTAATTGCATATTCTATTATTTTCATTATATGAAGATGTTAAAAACAAAATGAAAATGAAAATTGAAACTTTTAGTCCTGAATATCGTACCGTGATAATGTTTTAGTCTAGATTTGTCTGCCTTGTCTTTTTCTGGCTTCAATGCATCATCCGCTGTGCTCTATGCATAACGATTTTTACATGACTCAATTTCTAAAAACTCAATGAATACATTCATTTATTACATTACAGGAAATAGCAACAGCGTTTAAAAATGAATGAATTTTTAAAAAATTCATCATTGCTCATTTCGGAAATTAAAATTTAGCTGTAACTTCCATAAAACTATTAAAGTAAAATTTAAAAAAAAAACAAGCTTTAAAAAGAAACCTACACAATATGGAAAAACAAACCGAATGCTTAAAACTAACAATGGGAGAAAAACCCAAGATGAAATAGTTTTTGTAACAACGAATATTATTTGTTTTTTAACAACAAGAATTGTAGTAAAATGCAATCAAAATAATTTTAAAACATATCAAAATTAGAGAAAAACCTTTGCACCAACAAAATTAGCATCAGAGGAAAAACAGTTTTATAAATTTTAAAAATCGTTTTGTTGATGTTGTATTTTCGAAGGTTAGAGCGGAAAAACTTCAAAATATAGCTTAAGTAAATAAAATTCTACTCAAAACTAAAATCGTTATAAGGCGCATATCCTTGCCCCCTAAATTTGTTCATACTACATTTTGTAATTCTATTTCCTTTTGTCTGCCCTGTACAGCGTTGCATTTTGTGCGTAACGATTTTTACGTTGCACGATTTACAGAATGTGTGGGGAAGAACAATCCAGCTGGTTATTTTTAATTCTTTAAATCTATGCTGATTAACCTTTGCATCTTATTTTGATAAGCCAAATGCAGATTATAACAGATATTTAATATCAGCTAAATGAGTGAAAATGTACTCCTTTGGTGAAATCAAATTTAAAACATAAAGTTTCTTTTCAAATGACTCGGAAAGATTAAAGCACTTTTTGAACATGAAATTTAAGCAAGCAAACAGCTTTTTATGTCCAAAACAAAATTCGACATTTATGGCTTTTTGTTTGTGTAATACATTTAAATTTATAAGAACGAAGTAAAATAATTTTCTTTCAAGGAATTTCGTGTATAAAGTAAATATAATTTCAATTAACTTTTGATGAAACAAACCACAAAAAAAAATTAATTCAAAAATCCCTTAAAAATAATACAAGAGTAATACTTAAGAAACGAAAATCTTTCTTGTTACAATTTTAAAAGAATAATCCAGCATTTTCCCAATGGATAAACTAGTAATAAACAACAATTAAAATTATATGTTTAACATTTCGCTATTCATATTTAACGAAACGTTTTTTGATGAATTTTTAAATTTCCGTCAATATGCTTACCAAGACTGTTTTTACATTCATAATATAGGGAAAAATATATTTAATTTTAATGAGTTAAGAAAAGCGTGGATTTTCGAAGCTCAAATTTAAACTTTTTAGAAAAGAAAAATGTCTACTTTCGAATCTCTGGTCCGAAACATCGTAACATGCTAATGCTTTAGGTTTAATTCATTTGTTTTCAGCCGTTGTATTCTAAACGTAACGATGTTTAAATTACCTAAATTGTGAAAAAATTGTCAGTCTAAAAATATTATCAAGGTAAAATAAATCCGAAGTTAAGTTCTGGTGCTTAATGAATTGCAAGATGACGTCGAGTTCGGTTTTGCTCGAGAAGGCAAAATTCTTGTCGCTATGCTTCCCTGCTCTCGGTTATAAAAAAAACTTGGCTAGTGTATGAAATTTTGGCGTGAAACTCTGTGCTACCTCTTAAGACAGAAATCCGAGTTCAGCTGTCATTATTGAGGGTTTAGTATTCAGATATCCGCCGGCATCAAAGATTGTAGCTGTAATATACATAAACATTACTTCTAAACAGTTCGACATTGTTTAAAAAATTGAAAAATGTATATAAATATTTCTTGAACAGAAAAAGTGGTAAATAAATATTATTGTACTGATAATTTCATTAAGCGACCGTTCTTTTCAATTGTTCTCGTCAATTTAATTAAGCAAAATTTTTTCAGTACCACAATAGCACATTGTTGACGTCTGAATTTTTGTTAGAATATGCAATAGGTTACTGTAGTCTATGGGTGAATTACCGAAATCCTCAAACCGCACTTAATATTTTTGATAACTGTAAGATCTAAAGTATTCTCTAAGAACCAAAAAATGTATATTTCGTAGCGTAAATGCTATAGATAGCGATATTTGCACTGAAGATAGATAGTACTATGCACATTAGGTACGATATTGGTGGTAAAAAAATTCATCAAAGGTAATTATGTGTATTTATCAAGTAATTATGCATATTTAAGAGTTGTAGTGCTAGTTTCTCAAATATATTAAGTGTTTTAGACAAATAGCGAAGTAATTCAGTTCAATTTTAAAAAGCAGGGTATGAAATGTATATTACAGCACATGTATTCAAAAATCTATGTATATTTCCATAAAAGGAACTCAAAAGTGAAAATCTACTTGAGGGTTAATGGAAAAAAGCGATTTTTTTATCATAACTTGAACTGTCAAAGGCTTATGAGGGAAAGATTTGATGAAACAATAAAATTCTTTTGAATAGTTACTTTTAAAATTAATTTTAAAACATTTAAATTAAGGAAAAAACTTTTCGACAATAAAATTGGCAACACTTAAAAGCTAATTTTTGGAATTTTAAGGTAGTGGATAAGTAAAAATTGTTATTGTGAGATAATATTCTCCAATAGTAATATGAAAAAGGGTTAAAATTTAAATCCATTTTAATTGAATTGAAATCGAATTAAAATTTTGTGCCCAACTACCCAAGAAGTAACTAAATGCCAAATTCGTAGCTCTAGGTTCAAGGAAGTGTTACATTCTGTGCGTAATAATTTTCGCATCACGCAATTTAAACGCGAGCATCCAATAAGTGATCAAAAGCATCCGGCCTCTTTCGGATTTACACGCATTTTCGAATTTCTCCAGAAAGGCTGGACGGACTGCAATCTCTCATAAAACATTTTATTCTTCGTATACGAGAAAGAGAAAGCCGATTCTTTTACGACTTATCTGACGTTATGATGTCGAATGCACTATTATTGATACAATATAAATGTATTTAGAATATTGTGCTAAACTTGATGTGAGAGTCGCGCATGTGAGAGTCATAGCATAATTTTTTGTTTCATAATTTAAAAAACAGATATACTGCAGCTTATTTAAAAGTTCTTGTTGAATGCCTTTAAGAATCTTCCTCATTGCAGCGAGGTAATTTCAGTTGGCGCTAAAGAGAAGTTATATGATGAGGATTTTTCCTGAAATTGAATTGTAGCTTAAATCTTAGTTATGTTGAGTTGTATAAAACTTGAATATCCATGCATACTTATCAATTAAGTACATAATTTAAATTGCAGTAAATTAGGTATTATAAATGACAATAAGTATTATTACGTTGATCACATTATTTGAATAACCATTAGTGTTATAACATTCTACAACTTGATATACACCTTATGATTAAAAGCATTAAGACACCTTTATGATTGCTCATCCTGCTGATGCATAAACAATAATCACAGGTAAACATGATTCTAGGATTTGCAGATTGTCAGTTGTTTTTCAATAAATAATACACGCTTATCACGAAAAGGACATTTGTTTTTCACTATCACCCACAGAAGTTTCAAAAATAGCAAAAGGAATAAAGGCTATTTAAAAAAATTAATTTGAACTATTATGGAATAAAATGTCTTGTTCTTTGAATTTAAAATCAATTTCTAAGCGAAAGGACAATAATGATTAAAAAATATAATATTACACTAATAGCTTTAAAATTATAAAAAAAAATAGTACATGCTCGCAAGCCCAGAAAAAATTGTCATAGAGCAAAATTTACACAATATGAGTTAAGCGATCTAGTAAACAATTCAAATCTTTCAGAAGAAAGTGTTTAGGATTTACGATCACCACTTCAAAATAAAAATTTATTTGATATAGGAACAACATTTCTTTGTACAGAAATGAAGTAAAAGAAATTATCGGGTATTTTCCTCAAGAAGAATCACGTGCACTCTGTAGATATATATTCCTGGAATAAAGCTAATTTACTTTCCACCACTGATCATGACCCATCTCAGTACGGACTATTGATTCTAACAAGAGAAGCATAAAAAATTCCTTACTGCATATTGGTAACGTTCTTGCTCCAATTCCTATACTTGATTCAGTAATTTTAATAGAATGATAAGAAAATTTTGACTTTCTCCTCATTAAAGCAAAACTCAAGAATTTAAATTTCAAATTTGCGGGTATTTTATCATTTTAACAATTTTTATTAGACCAGCAAGGTGACTACAAAAAAAAAGCCCTCTCTTCTATATCAATGGGATTGTAGGTATAAAAACCAACTCTGGATAAGTAAAGAATGGCGTCAAGGAAAATTTTTAATTTAAGATCAAAGAATGCGATTCTGCAGAACTTAATAAAACCAAAATAAGTATAAAACAAATATAATGTCAATTAACATCTGAGAAAACAGAATTCAAATTTAAAATTTCAAATATAGACTAAGAATGAAACAAAAGTATTGGTACATTTGGGCAACTAAAATGTTTCCTGTTTTTATTTGGAAAAACTAATTCAGCTCTTTCCCCCAAGGGATGATTTATTATCGAAAATAAATTAATTTAAAAAACGGATTTCTTCCATTTCGCTATTCATATTTAACAAGGGGATTTCCTTGAGGAATACATAAATTTATATCAAAATGCCAATAAAGATTGACTCATAATATCGGGAAAAATACATTTATTTTTAATAACTTAAGAATGGCGTAAATTTTCCATGATCAATTTCCAAAAATGTTTTCAAAAAAAAATGTAAGAGTTTCGAATCTAGGTTTCAGCCGGTGCATTCTGTGCGTAAAGAATTTTAAATTACTCATCTCAGAGAAAGGTTGCCACCCTAAAAACATTATCAAGTTAAAATTTGCGGAAATTCTGCTCGTTAAAAAATCTCAAAATGACGTCAACCTTTGGTTGAGCTTAAGAAGGCGGAAACCAATTTCGTAAACTTGCCCAGTTCTCTGTAATTGCCCTCATTTACAAGATCTTGCCGTTCATCTCTTTATTAGTGTTCCTTAAACATCGATAGACTATCGATACTATCGAAGCCAAGTCGATAGCATCGAGTTTTCGAAACTATCGACTGAAACTGTCGATAGTATCGACTTTCTCAAAACTATCGATACTATCGATAGTTTCTTCTCGTGCAATACTATCGATAGGCGCATTTTCAGTCGATAGTTTCCAAACTATCGACTTTAACTATCGATAGTTTCAGTCGATAGTTTTAAAGCTATCGACTGAAACTATTGACTGTCTATAGTATTGCTTCTATCTATTGGCGGGTTGTGTATTGTATCACTTGGGGTGCTGTATTATATCATACCTATCATTGATGCATTTTTGTATAATTTAAATAATGGCATTTTTGGTCAATTTTGGTTTTTTTTAATAAATTAATTTTTGACTTGATGTAAGCAAATAAGTTTTTATATATATGGTACTGAATTTTAATTTATGTTGCAGTTCTAGTCGTTAGTTTTGAAACTATAGATTGTTTTTTCTCAAACAACAAGTCAATGTATTGTCGTAGAGGGTGATTTAAGTAATTATTATCACCTTGATTATTGATGCATTTTTGGATTATTCAAATTTTACCTTTAATTTCTCATGTATTTACGGTAAATTGTTTTGAAACTATCGATAGTTTTTGTTCAAGTAATAAATAGATCGAGGAATTGATCTTGGACTACTGAGAAAATTTTGTACTTCGTATCTGTATATATGTATGAAAGTAACGTATGTAGTATATAGGTATTTAAAGTACTAAGTACATACGCATGTAATGTAATGTGCTCAGTATGTAGGTGAGTATTTTAGGTACTATAAGTATACATATAACGCACAACTTCGTTACGTATATATGTTAAGTACTAAGTTTGTAAGTAAAAATTTACGGATATAAGTACGCATATATGTATGTTTGCATGTGTGTAACGTCCGTACGTCTGCATGTATGTAACGTACGTATATATGTATGTAACGTACGTTCTATTCAAGTAATGCGCATAAATTTGAATGCACGTATGTATGTATGAATCATGATTACGTATGTTTGCAACATACTTATGTATGCCACATGCGTACGTTCGTAGCACATTATAAACTTAGTACGTTACATGCTTACGTTCGTATGTTAGATACCTATGCAAGTATGTTACTTAGAAACGTACGTACGTTACATACATATACACATTTCATACGTAAGTAAGTTGCATACACGAGTAATTACGTTATAAACGTACGTACGTTTACGAACGTTACATACGTGCCTATGAAACGTTCCTATGTAAGTAATGTACGCGTGTATGTTTGTACTGTACGAAAGTATCTATATAACGCACATACATATATAATGTACGAAAGTATACAGGATACGTACGTACGAATGCATGCCACACACATATGTTCATAGTACATTTACATACTCAGTTTTTTACATCCGTACGTATGTACATTGCATACGTACATACGTCTCATATATACTTACGCTACATACGTACTCACGTTTCAAGTATACTTACGTTACATATGTACGCACGTTTCATATATACGTTTGACGTACGTTACATACGTACACAAGTTTCATATACACTTACGTTACATACGTATGCACGTTTCATATATACGTTTGATGTACGTTACATAAGAACGCATATTTCATATTTACGTATGAACGTACGTCACATATGTACGCATGTTTCATATATACGTATGACGTAAATTACATATGTACGTTTCAGACGTACGTTACATACGTACTCGCATTTCATGTATACTTACGTCACATACGTACTCATGTCTCATTTATACGAGCTATCGATGGTTTAAAAACTATTGACTGAAAGAGCACCTATCGATAGTATCGCCTGAAATAAAACTATCGATAGTTTCAGTCGATAGTTGGGAAAACTATCGACTGCACTATCGATATTTAAGGTACACTACTCTTTATACCCTTTTTGACAATTCCAATTAACATGTCAGTAGGGAACATCTAACATTCCTTACTTAGCAGGCATCAGAAATGCTAGCTGTAATTAACAGAAACAACTTCTTATGCAAACATAATAAATTTCTTCCGATTTTTAAAATATATAAAAAATATTCTTGAATAAAGAAAGTGGTACACAACTATTGTTGCACTGGCCATTTGTATTAGTTGACGTTCAAAGTGTAGAATTAAGCAAGCTTATTACAGTAAAACTGTAACGTATCGCTGACGCCTAAAATTTTGTTAGAAGTCCTATAACTTACTGGAATTTCTTTGTAAATCGCCAAAACTTTTTAAAAAAATTTCATATTTAAGTTCTAAGAATCAAAATATTCTTTTGGCCGATATGCAATTTTGTTGCGTTAATACGATAGATGTCGCTGTAAGACTTGGAGGATAGATAGTGCTTCAGACATTCCAGGCAAATGAAGCCATGTTCGCATATTATGTTCGATTTTGACACTAAAATAGTTTATGAAACGTGTGTTTCTGTATTTAGCAAGAAAATATGCATATATGAAGAAATGTAGTGCTAGTTCGTCAAAAGTATTAGTTATTTTGGACAAATAAAAAAATGATTCAAATTCAGTTTTCAAAAAACAAAACAAAAAAATAGCTGCCTTTAAGTCACTTTGATGTGTATCAATATGACTTAATACGGAATACGCGTTATAATAATAATAATAATAAATGTTATACGTATCAATCTACCTCTTCTTAACGTTAAAATGGGAAAAAATACACAAAAATGGAATTTCTGTTTTACTGTTAATATCGAAAGAAAACAATATTCTTTACCATAACGCTAGCATAAGTGAAAAAAAAAATGATGAAACAATAAAATTAGTTCGAATTTCATGACAGCAATAAAAAGCATAGCAAAAATTGTGTTTAAAATTAATTCTGAAAAATTATTAAAATCTCTAGTAAGAAATACTCGGAGACACCTAAAATTAATTTAAACTTGTATCCCTCAAAATATTATCTTTTTTTAATTATAATGAGGTTGGAAAAGGATTTTTTGTGCGATAATATGCTTCAAAATTATCGGTAAAAAACCGTATAAAATCAATTAATTTTTATTAATTAAAAATGTAATAAGATTTGCTATCCACCGTGATTTCGTCACCAGAATTGCATATCAGACGAAATCCATCAAACGCTTGACGGTCTTTCGGTCTGTCTATTCGTGAATATGTGAAAACTTTAAAAGGCAAGAAGCTAGATAGGTGATTTTCACTATTTTTTACTCCAAAATTCTAGATAAGTGTAAAAAGTTCGGATGATACCCTTAAAAGAATCATATGCTTTTTTATCTGTCTGTATCTGTGTGTGGGACCATAATTAATCAGAACAGCTAAATAAATGAAATTTGGTAAGTGTTTTGACGTCCAAATTGAAGATTTTTGTAAAATTTCGTTCCGAAATGGTAAATGGGAAGAAATCCAAAATACATACAAGATAATCGCCACCACACATTGATGCTAAACACAAAATGCTGTACTCACATTCTCGAAGTTCATGAAAAAGTTGAGGGAGAATATTCCTGCTGATTTTTCTATTAATGTTCAAAAGCTTGTGGGCTGGTTTCAGTCTCAACATCTATATAATGTCTCAGATTTTGTGATGTCCATCAGTACAGGCATTCTGGAAGACGAAAAAAACATTATTGATGGTGTATTTCTGCTACATCGAGTAATTTGGAAGAATGGTGAGACCTTTTCAGCAAGTTTAGGCAAATACGTTGCTGACATATTAAAATATTACAGTCACTAAGCAACTACTGACGTTTCCGATGAGTATCCAGAAGATCTACCGGGGAAAAGCGCCAAGACAGCTGAACGACGTAGACGTGCTGAGAGTCACACTGTACCAGATCTAGTATTCAGTGAGTTGGTGACAGTGGCTGTAATAAAGGATGGCTTATGGCTATACCAGAGTTAAACTCGAAAGAGAGAGGTTTTCAGCTAAGCAATCTACGGAGAATGTATACCACTTCATTGTTAACAGTGCAATTGCTGCAGCTGAAGAACACAAAGATGCTGTACTAATGAGGGAAGACATAGATCTCCTTATCATATTTACAGCATCATCATCATTTACAGCACCATCTACAAATTCTTGTTTTCTAGAAACCAGAGAAAGGAAGCTCACCGATCAACCTCTTCTCTGCCAGCAATTTTAAATATTCCCAATGTATTAAAAAAATGCTCTTTTATTCCTTCCTCATTCTACAGACAAAGAAAGAAAAACTTTGTTAAGTTGATATTTCGTAGTGAAGCACTTTTACAATTTACTCAGGTTTACATGTGCAAACAAGCCCATGTAAACGTATGGCAGATGCAAGGCAATGACTCTTAGTAGCACTGCATGGAGGTAAAGATGATTATACATTGAATGGTTTAAGATTTCAATTGTTTACAAAATTGCTTGGGAAAGATAATTTTAATTTGGCTTCACTACCCCCAACGCTGGAAGCTGTTTTCCAGCATTCTTTAAGAACATACCGACAGATTTAAATGTGGTTGATGAAGTGATGCATCCGCTGAATTGAAGTCCAGCTCTACAGTCTCTTTTAATGTCCGCATTCTGCAAATGTTCCAAAGAATGTAGATCCACTTGTATTTCCAGAAAATCGGGGTTCAGGTGCTCGGCAAGTTGTGCGAACTGCAAAGCGCATTCATGCTCTCACTCTCCTCCCGAAACTGATAAGCAAATGCTTCAATCGAGTGAGAAAGATAAAGACCCAGATAACACTGAAGAAACGAGAAATTTATTGATATTACTACTGAGCGGTGCATGATTCTATTAACATTTAAAAACATTTGTTGTTTTATCTTCTCAAATTGTTTTTATTTTGTTCACATTTTGTTAACTTTGTACATTTTTATTATAAATTTATTTTACCTTTTGAATGTAAAGTTTCATGTCCTGCAATTTCACATTTGTCCCTTTCTTTTTTTTTTCCTTCAGTTTAAGAAAAAATTTGGTAAGTTCGTCTAGTACTGGTTTTGTTTAGCATAGTTTAGTTTAGTTAGATCAATGCCCCATTTAAAGTTTTTATGGAAGCTATTTTGGAATGGTCTTCCTAATTCTGAACCGTGGCCAGAGAAAGAGGATGCCACCTTAGCTACTACACGTTCTTTAAACTTCCAAACCACACAAGCGCTCTTGTGCTTTGAACCGACATATGAATATGCTAACAAGGGTGAATACTGGTGCATGCAAACTTTATTTAGATAACTTCTTTGAGTTTATACATCGTCTTTTGGATATATGACGATTTTTTTTGGGAAAAATTTAAAAACATTGCAACTTTGATAAGAGTTTGTATATCATGCTACTGCAATAAAATATATAATGCTAGTATTCCTTCGACGCAGAATGTTTTGCTCTGCACCTATCATCTGTACCATTTTTAGCATTGAATGTGTAGTTTTGGAGTAATACAGAAAAAACTATCAAAACACCCCACTTCACTTCATTTCCCCCAGCAGGCGACATTCACCTCGCCGGAGGGGAAAAACTATGGATAGTCATAATGGGCCCTAAATGAATTGATTAAAGTAATAAAATCTTAGCCACAAATATTTTCTGTCGACTGCACTATTTTGCGGTTTGACTTTTTTGAAGTTTCAGCGGGGGAGTTGGGGGGAAACTCTCCCTTGAGGGGTGAAAACTTTTGCTTCCTCATATCCCTGAGGCCAAAGGAATATTTGATCAAAGTTTAAAAACTTAAAAATTTTTTCGCCTATTTTCCATTTTTGGGTCTAATTACAATGGACTATGTGGCCTCACACTATCAAATTCCGCCGCTGCTTTCCTTACCTACTCTATGTAGCGAAGAAAATCGAGTAGAAAGTTTGGAACTCTTTCCGCTTCCCGATTGGGCTCAATATATGATACAGGTGTGCAATTTTGGTTTCAGGATCACATACCAAATTTCATTCATCTTGCTTGCTGGGTTTTTGAGTTGTTGTGTTCACATACACACTGAAGCAAGACGAAAAGAATTCTTGTAGACGGAATTCGTTGGAAATCTGCAATTTCTATGTAAAGACCTCACATTAAATTCCATCCTTCTAGCTTGTTGCATTTTGGAGCTTTCCTGTTCACAGGCAGACAGACAAACAGATGGACAGCCAGATATAATTCCAAAAATGGCTTTTTCGGACTCATGGAAGTCAGAAAAGCGAAAATTCATCAAAACCTGGATTTTGAATACAGAGTGGTCATAAATTATTGGGCACATTTCAAAATAAATAAAAAAAAAATTATAATTTTACAAATGCGACTTTTTTCAAACGACAGCGCAAATAAAAAGTTTTTTACAGATAGGAGGTACACCATTACTGCGTAACAATTTGCTACAGAGAGTGATTTCCATACACAATGGTCACCGATCAGCAGAAACAGATGAGCGTTCTGCATATTTGAAAAAATATTCTGTTTTCCTATTTCAATTGATATAACAAATTAAAGAGCGTAAAAATTCCTACAAAAACATTATTTTTCTTCTATCTTTAATAGTTTCGCAGGTAATGGCTCTCATAAATGGGAGATGTCCAAAAATTTACGACCATCTAGACCGCCGTAACCGCCTCTCTGAAAAAACCTTTTTAAAATGCGCTCTCATTTAAAAAAAAAGTTAGTTGTAAGATGGTCGCAGCACCACATTAGACGAAGTTTAGCATTCAAATTAATAAGAAGATGAATTGGAAGTTCACTACGTCACAGATCCGATGCTTATGCAATTCTTCTTTTAATTGTAATTCTTAATACGGGAACTTGCAGATGCTAGTTGAGCTCTGTGTTCACTTCGACTTCGGACGTCTTTTATATGGATGTAATGATGGACAAAATGGCGGCAATACCCTGCGATCTCTTTACATTTAGTTTTGTTTCTCGTCTAATGTTGTGCTTTGCAGAGGTTGTTTTTCCTTGGATGCAATATGCAGTAATCACTTTCCAATACTTTAGCTTAAGAGTCATCTACTATGTTAGCGGTTACAGGTGCCGCAACCAGAAGATCGCCAACAATTTGCCAATCTGAAACTTTGTGACGTCAGAAATGCGAAATATTTATAAAGCGAAATAATCTGAGCTTTATCAGCGGTAGTAGATTGTAGGATAACGTACACTCTATTTGCATTTAAACATACTTGTAGTTATACGTTTGACTCTTCAATACGAAACCCCTTCAAAAACTGTTATGAGTTGACCTGGCGAGTTCTTTGCTGCTTGCGCATGAATGACCTGCCTAAATAAACGGGATAAATATTAAATGGCGTGGACAACACACCATCTGCTGCAGTGCAGCACTCGCGAATGACCGGCTTAAGTTTGGACATTCAAGACCCTTATCAATGTGAATAACGGTCAGAATTGGAGCGGTGAGGAGCGTAAGGTTGAGTTTCCAACCGGTCCCCATATCCATAATTCCATTTGGATAGTCGGGCTATAAATGCAGTGGAGTTGGTACCCGGGAGGGGCGGAGGCTTAGGTTGTGTGGGATCACCGATGAAATTGGAGAAACCGGGGGTAGGATATCTGGTGACTGGTATTGGAGGAATTTGTCCAGCGTGGAGCGGTCGTGAATGACCTGTCTAAATGGATGGGGCTAAAAAGGGAATGGCGGGAGTGAAATGGTCGTGATTGACGGGCGTAAAGTTGTCCAACTTTCTTAAGAAACCCAAGGCGTAACCCTAAGCTGTCTTTCAATCTTAGGATGAATGCGATCTCACAGTAGATGGAAGTAAGTGATTCTTGTTCTGCAACTTTTCCTGCTCTGTTCACTTTTCTCATAATCAAACCTTAAAATATACCATAAAGAGCTTCTACTTTCCAGACTCGGCATGCGGAATATTCTGAATGAGACGGCCGCCACGAATAGTTATTCGGGCACTGTGGTCGGCGTATTATAACCCCCCATTACGGGCGGCACATGCGACGACCCTGCAGACATACGAGATACGACCCTTCATCGGTGAGGAGGTAATTCTGCCCCACATCATTATTGTCCCTGCTTAGAAAGGGAGAACCGTGCTTACTGATACGGCGGTTTCTCAGCCCATATTTGAGATGCCCTCTTTGGTATCCAGCTTAAAACATAAACAGAAGTGGGGCTAATTAGGAAAGGTGATAGGCCCCCGCCTCGTGCGGCACTTCGGAAGGGGCAGCAAAATCAGACATATATGAAAACAATTTTATAACTGAGAAGTGTAGCGCTACGAACTCAATCTTCACGTGCATTTAAAAATAACTAATGTAATAAATTGGCATTTTGGGGGGCTTTTGTCGGTAAATTGACGCTATGTGAAGAAAAGACTTCTGGTGGACAAGATTCCGCAAGTTATCTGCAAAGAACGTGGATGCCAAATGACAAATTACGTTAATAATAAAATAGTATTTCTGAATTTGATGATTTATTTTGAGGTTTATGTGTCCTATGTAAAGCAAAGGCGGCATACTGCAAGCTCGCACGGGTTGGCAAAAGTTGCAGCTACGCCACTGAATATAAAGTGATTTGAAGTCTATAAACTCAGGGGAACAAAATCTTTTTGAATGTGTCTCTTGTCAGATTGGTTCGTACTTCTCATCGCTCATTAACCAATCACCCCACTTCATTGAATTACAACATTCAGAACACTAAATCCATTGAGTTTTGTTAAAGAAACTATTAATTAAAGAGAAATTTTCCACTCCATCACCGTCTCAGAGCAATCAATCATCCTTATTACCCAGCTCTCACATAACCGAAAATCATTAAACCGTAAACGGGAATATTGAATCCGAAAGGCAAGATAGATAAGTGCGAACCACGTTATATAACGTGATTTCTGATTCTTTTATGACTGCTTGCGTCTTAAAGTACCAATTTTCAAAGAGCAATAAACCTGACCAAAGTGTATGGCGGCGTGATTAATGGGGGTTTGTTTTCGCGGTGCTAACCGTTGAAGTTTAATAGGAATGCTTTTAGAAATCTCAGTGATCCTTAAAGAAGGAATTAAAGTTTCGAGCTCTGAGATGTCTTCCAGAGTTTAAAGAAGAATTTTGTTTGTTAAAGTTAAGGCTCTGTATAGTTAGGGATTAATGCAATTAAATTTTTTGAAAAAATATTTGAAAGGGGAGTCCGTTAAGTCAGTTCGTAGTTTAAAATTGTTGTAACTTTGTAAGTATGTGGGATAAGACAAATTTGTGAAAATGATTAGAAGGCTTGATGTATCTAGGTTTTATTGATTTTGAAATATTATTTTAACATGATAATGTTTTTAAACTGGCATAATATCTGTAAATTTCATGACGAGAAAGTAGTTACGCACTGAATGCAAAGTTCTGTAAGACTTAGAGCTTTTAAATTTGGCATGTAATTAGTTCTTGAATATTAGGTGTTCATTAAGAAAAGGTTTTTCAAAACTTCAATTGAATTTCGATTAATTATATATTATTTGGAATTTTAACGTTTTCAGCAATAAATCAACTGCACACAAACCACTTTTACCCACCTTTAAAATTCAAAAATGTTGCTTTTTTGGGATACCAATTTTATTGCAGCGCAATCTTTTTCTTTAATTTTGAAAATTTTTTCAAAATTAAATTTAAACACAATTTGTAGCACTGCCTTTTATTGTTGCAATTAAATTAAGATTGACCATTTGGAGGTCTATACATTCATGGGTATGCGAACGTGAACTCAAAAATGCACAGAATATTGAAATTTGGTATGTGTCTTGTAGCCTAAAGTGTATATCTGTGTCAAATTTAAAATTTTTTTTCTTTATTATATAGGCCAAATGTGATTCCCTAAAATAAGTTAATCTCTGCATTAAATTCTAGAAATAAAACATTCGAAGGAAAAAAGAATGAAATATATAGGGATTTCTAATCTTTCTGGCAGATTATTTCTATCATATATACTTCAGAACGTGCAGGAGTGTTCTTGTCTCAATTTTCTAATATAACCTTGATTGACGGAGTCCAAAATCTGATGTGGATCTGCAATTCTGGTGTCAAGACCGCATATCAAATTTCGTTCATCTTGCTTGTTATATGGTGGGGGTTCTAATCTCACTTTTTCTAGCATACATGTGGGATTCCGTTCAATTAAACAGAATGCCCACGGAGGAGTTACCTTTAAAGGGTAAGTGGATCGGAATTAAGTCTACGGGATTTGAGGGTTTTTATCACATTAAATTTAAAGAAAAATATTACAAAAATAAACGAAGAGACGTCAATTTAAATATAAAACATTTATTTAAGAACTATAGGGCAAATTTTACAGGGGGGAAATATGTACAAAAGAAAGATAACAAAAGGTTTAATGTGATTAACATGAAGTCATATTTACGCGAGCTAGATTATTGTTGAGATAGACTTTAATGAGTTAAAAATAATTACTGTATTAGTGATAACCAGAAGGAAAAGTTAAATGGGATATAGTTACCGTGACATGATAATAAAGGGCGACTTAACTGCGCCAAAACAGAATAGCCTACATTCTGACGAAAAGGAGGGATTACGAGAGAGGGTTGCCGATTTACCTGCGCCTCTCTGAGCGTGCTCCTTGGTTTTGTGGTGAAAAAGAGGGCGCTGTTCATGACGTATCATGAGCAGGACTCTTGGCTCCATCTATCGCAAAAATTAATCCAGATTTCACAATATTATTTATGCGGCGATTAAATTATGCTTTATTGGTAATATCCTACATGTATAGCAAATTTCATGAGTCAAGGACTCTTGATCAATGGAAGCGTAGCATCTTCTGTTAGTCAAAGTGACCTTGGAGCACCTAGGTATTACCAGAGGCAAACGTTTGACATAGCTCCTACGTATTGAGTTAGGATGAATTCCTGGAGGACATTCTTGGGGCACTGGACCATTCATGAGTTTTTCTTGGAGAAAGCCAAGAAAACCTCCAATAGCATTAAACCGCATGCCGTTCAACCAGTTTTTGCAAGATGTTGGCTAAGAGCGCAGCCAGGTGCAAGCCTAACTTGCTGTATATATTGTATTCACTTACACACAGACAGATAAACAAATAGACTGTCTATCCGATGAAGGGTTTATTTCAAAATTATATGAAGAATTTTGATTGTGAATGAAGATCATATGCTCGCTTCTCATTTAAGTTGCTACTTTCACATACACGCGAATCAACACGTTGAAGGTCAATCCTTTATCGGATTTATCCCAGCGTTTCATACTGAGCGATAGTTCTGGTAATGAAACCATGCATCAAATTTCTATTTTTGCTAGCTCCTCGACCTTTTTCGCCACGGTGGCCTAGTGGTAAGGTCTCGGCCTCGGGACCGGAGGGTTCCAGGTTCGAAATCCGATTCCACTGAAGATCCGCCGTTTATGTGAGCATGTTGCACGTTAAATCATACGTAGTGACAAACGTCCTCCCGCTTGTGCGGTACGGAAGCTCGGAGAGGGGTGACAGCTCAGGTGATTTCCTCGTCATCTGACCGAGGCTCAAAATTACGAGGTCCGTCCCAACATATCCTTCGTGGTTTTTCAAAGCGGAACGTCGATATAACTAAACTAACTTGCCATTTTTCAGTTAACGCGTTCGTATGCACACGGACGAACATACTGTTACAAAGCTATAAAGTCGTTTCCCTGAGATGCTAAATTTGGCGACTTGGCTGCAAAGTTGGCGACTTTGGTGACAACAGGAATTTTCTAGAAGGACCTCGAACTTTCAACATATTTCTACTGGTTTCATGGACTTTCTCGATATTACGTCACTTCCTACGTAATGAAGTCACTTCCTGTTGAAAGGTATAAAAGCAAGTTCTCAAGCCTAGAGGAGTCAGTTGGATTTTTATCAGCAAGCAGGTGGGTAAGCTAACAAGAAACCTTTGAGCGCTGTGTTGAGATTTATTAGTAGTCTCTGTTGTGAATTTTTACTAGTGCTGTGTTAATACTTGTGCTACGTTTCTTTGCTTAGAATATTTGTAAAATAAAGAGCTTTATTTTTTAAATACTGCTTATTGGACTGCATTCACATATACGCACAATACGATTTTGCAACAATACAGACTTGCGGTAAAATGATTTGTGCAAAATTATATATAGATCCACAGTTTTCGTATAAAATCCGAGTACTGAATTTCATCCTTGTACTTCGTTGTATTTTTGAGACAGAACAAAACTTGAAAATTAATCAAATTCTCGATGCCGAGTTTTTTGACGCTTACAAAACTTTCTCTTTTTTGAATACGATTAAGTGAAAACGTACATTAACAGTGTTGAACTGAAGTAAAGGAAAATAAATTAAATTTATCTTTATTAAGATTCAAATGACTTTCTTGATTCCAAAAGCAAGCTTTCTTTCGCAAGTTGACAGGAAGCATCACCTTTCCAATTTGCTTTTTTTTTTAAATCGCGATGTAAAATTAACCTAGAACTTGTACCCGGAGACCAGTGGTGTTCGATTTCTCATCGACCGACTCGCGCAGAAATCCGAAATAGCAAGGATTTTCATTAAAGATTAAACGGATACATCAAACGGTTCAGAGGAGAGCCATCGGGAAAAGCTTCCTTAAGAGGGAGAAAAGAGAGGCATAAAAGAAGGAAAAAATTTTCTCTTCTTCTTTTATCAGTAATCCCTCCGTTACCAGGTAATCGGTTACCTGTCAACCCGGGAAAAGTGCACAGTCATCAATGATTTCGATACTATTCAGCAAAAGATGAACGGGCGGTCTTCGGATCTGGCAAGACATGCAAAAAATGGAGGTTGTAACATAAGAATGGCGGGGAGAGGGGAATGAAGAAAATATCAAAGATGAAGTTAGGGTTGCTATGCCGATTGAAATGAGGGCACCTATGGTTTCGGGGGATTTTTCTGTGTAATGGTCATAAAAGGACGTAATTCGTCGAATAGAGGTGAAGATTAAAAAGAGAAAGGTGTTAGATATCGATGTCTGGTTTTTATACTGAAGGAGTTTTTATGAGATAAAAAGATTGAATTAATGTTGGTGAAGGAAAGGTAAATTGATGCTGAAAAGAAGTGGGGGAATCCCTCCAATTCAAACAGTATGGAGAAATTGATCTTATATTATTTAAAGGCATTTTGCTGCCTGATGAAAGTTTTAGATTAACGTCCCGATTTGTGGTGGTCGTGGTTCTAAATCAACTTAGCGTCTCATTACAAACCAAATTCGCGAGTCAAGGACTCATTATAAAGGGAAAGTACAGCATCTTCTCTTGTTTAAAGTGACCTTGGTAGCACCTGAGGAAGAAGTCCGACGTGTTTCCAATATGTGCCTTCCTATTAGACTCCAAAGCTAAATTTTCTCACATTTATGTTTCTCTTGGAGGAAAACCAGGGAAATCTCCAACAGCCAGCCCAACTACAGTGAATTGTTTGTCCTAAAGCGTACATCGGTCTACAGTTATTGAAAAATGCTAGTTAAGCAAACAACCAGGGTGCAGAATACATAATCTTTTGCATACTTTGAGCCTTGCTATGCTTTATATCACTAGGCCACTGGAGACCGCCCCATTTTGTCTACATTATGGTGATAAGGACAGAACATCGTAGGTCAGTCTTTGAACCAAGCTGAGTTATTTATGGATTTTTCAAATTACCATAACAAACTAATGGGACGATTGACTAATTGCATTAAGCACCAGTTTTTGAAGTATTCGAGTCTCGATCCAATGAACCCCCTGCCTTGGAACCATAATATTTTTTCCATTTGACCACAGTAGTCCCTGCATTTGATTACAATTTTATATCACTTTTTAGATATGAACTGAATAATATCCTTTTTTTTCAAAATCCTTAACCATTATTTATTTCTGAGGTATTCTTTCCTAATACATGCTACTATCGGTTTAATTTTTTCCTTAAGCCTTTTAATAGACTAGGCTTTTCTTAAGATGCTGTCTTAGCAGAATTTTTTTTGTTTCTTCAAGAACGAGCCTTCAATATAACTAAACTAAACTAAATTAACTAACCCAGTAGAATTTTCAGCTTTGCTTAAGTTCTGGTACAACTGCTGTACCAGTAAACGCTTAAGGATGATCTCTTACCAGTAAACAATACGGATTCATTCTCATTGTTGATATAATCTGTCCATGACTTAATTCTCTTGGATGATCGTTTTACTCCCCTTTCCTATTCAGAAGGTTACTTGAAGCAGCCACCTGTCTTCTGAGCTAGCACCAAAGATTTTATAACAGAGTAAGCTCCAGAGATTGAGCTGACCACTCTTTCGCTCCAAATTTTGATCCTGATGTTGTTCTTCAATAAGACTAGCTTGGTGAGGTCGAGCATTATCATCCATTAGGACGAGTTTTTTCACTAATATTCCCAGCATATAGTCTCATATATATGAATCAAAGCTCTTGTCTCTATATTTCTCAACATTGACATTTCTCTATGGACCACATGGACATCAGTGTGACCACTTTTTCTCTATGGACCACATGAAGATCAGTGTGACCACTTTTTCTCTATGGACCACATGAAGATCAGTGTGACCACTTTTTCTCTATGGACCACATGAAGATCAGTGTGATCACTTTTCTCTATGGACCACATGAAGATCAGTGTGAGCACTTAAGGAGATTCCAGCCCAAACCATGATTACACCTCCTCTATAACTGCGCCCTTCAACAATGCTAGTTTATGGTATCTGGTGTCTTTTTCTTTGTATCAACACATGATTTGAATTGTTATCCGGAGTAATTCTGGACTCTTCTGCGAAGAATACAGATGCCCATTGTTATGTGGTCCAGGTAACGAGATAATTTAGGTTTGCTGTGCGACTCTTGTCGAGTTGTTTCAAAAACATTTAAATTTCTTTTTAAAACAACAAGCTCAAGTATTCCTAGGGGATTTCTTAAAGCGTTTCCTTTTCAAAACCTGATATGTCTCTGCGTGACTTTTCCTTATTTCTGTGGTTAAAACTGCAACTTTATGGTCATCGTTTTGAGCCTATTGATGCGATAAAAGAAAACTCTGTACACATTCTGAAAGGGTTTCACAAAAACGTTTTTAAGACATGCTTACAGGAATAGAAAAAAATGTTGGTTAAGAAGATTTCTTTGAAATTATCACTAGTCGAAGAAAATAACTTTGAAGGAGATATAATAAATATTCGCCGATAAATTGATTCCCTTTGTTCTATGACAGCTTTGCTGGTATTTTTTTTATCACAGTAGTACTAGAAAAATAACATTTTGATACTTCTCTTTTCGTTTTCAACTTAGATCGATAATTTTACAGTTTCCGAAGAGGGAATAAGATCCCACTATTTCAATGCAATTCCAAAACTCCAATTATGCCAGTTAATGTGAAAAATTAAAGTTCCTAAAAAAAGAACAAGTGTGGGTTCCAACCGCGTTTATTCCATTTAAATGTATCTTACGCTTATCAGTTCTGAATTCCACCCTCTTCACCTCCCCAGAGGTAACGAACCAATCTCATTTGAATAGGGAAGGGCTTTCTTCATAGTTGAAAATATTCCCCCAGAAAAGAGAATGAAATGGATGAGAGGAGCACAGAAAGAAAGGGAACCCAGGAGGAAAAACGTAATGAAGTTTGCTTACGTTAATTAGTCCCGAAAGGTTGGAGATGTCCCAATTATTTCGCAGCTCTTGTGATCGGGCGATAACGCGCGCAATGAAGGGAAGGGTTTATTCAACGCTCAGTTTGGTGGCAGTTGATAGTTGTGAAATTATTCTTGAAATTTATTTGAGAAACTCAAGAAGTTCTGTGTTTCTCAAGAATAAGCATTTAGGTTTTATCTAACTGAATGAATGATTTTATGATTCTTGATATATATCACAGTTTCGATTATTTGTAGGCAGATCGTTGCTATCCATCAATTAATGAAGTTGCGAGCTTTCAGAAATCCAATTACCGCAGGGTCCTGTTTACAAATGTTCTCACGAATAGTTGGCATACGATCAATTGTAGGACACCATACAGTCTATCATCACTTTTGTTAAAGGAAAAATGTACGTCATCGATGCAGACACACAAAGTTGGGTGCACGCCTTCAATATCCTACGAGGGCTGAATCCTAAATTTAAATAACGCCAATAGACTCTCTTAACTTAATATCATAAATGTATTTCCAATCTTCTAGTAGAGCGGTTGGCAGTCGCGATAATCACTGAATCCTTATGAAAACGTCCAGTGAGTCTACCCAAGAACAGCTCTCCGTTACTACTTTTAGCTAAGTAAATAATTTTATAACCGCCAAAATGAAACAAACAATTATGGAAGCACAACCGGTTATATGTTCAGCTAAAAATTCTACTTGAACCAGTTGGGAAGGAAAATCAAAACTTCAGTAGAAGAAGAGTTTCGCCCACGTTTATTCTAATTAAACATTTCGGCAGATTTGCGCCTTTTTTATCCCTAACATTGCATCCCTATTCGCACAAGACATTGTACGGTATCTCCACGATATTGTTCGATATTCTAGTTCGTTACAATATCGTGAAGATATCGTAACGATATTGTAGAGCATCTTGTGCTAATAGGGATCACACACTAGAGGTTACAAAATTAACCTCCTATGGTGAGGGAGGAGCTATTTTCACCACTGATTTCTTGCATTTGGTGCTGGGCGCTTTAAGAACTTTGTGTTTCTTAAAAATATCTTATATTTTTGTTGATATTCATTTAAAATGGAATTCTTAAATATTGCTAATAAAAACTTTTTCTCCAATTCGATTAATTTTTCTTGGTTGTGTTATGTTCTTTTCCTTATATAGGGAGATTACAAAATAAAAATCAGGTATTGAGGGGATGCATCTTTAAAAATATAAATTTTTGTCTTCAGTTTTCTTCGGGGGAGGAAGAAACAGTGGTTAATTTTTTATTTCTATACTTTTACTTTTCCGCGAGAGCCACCAGATGGAGCGCAAAGCGGTAAAAGGCAAGAGAAGGTTCTTTTCTACGTTACATATTTCAAAATGGATTCAAACAAGTCTTTTGTGTTTACCTCTTCCCTTTGACTGATTTGCCTCAAAATTTCACAACAATGATAAGTGCACATATCCTGTAAGGATCCACTCTAAGACAATCCACTCAAAACTGAGATGTCTAGCTAAATATGACACCGAGAGGTGAAGTCAACAGAGGATTCACTCGCCCTGGGGGCAGAAGCGGGGGAGCGGAGATCACATAAGGACACTGGGACGGGAACTCTTTTTTTTTGTCGTAATGAATCAACTATGATACTTTTGGCCATCCAGGCTGTATTCAACATTTTATTAATTCAAAATTAGAGTAAATACTGTAAAATATTTTGTAAATTAAATGTTTAGTCTAGAACTGGCGTCTTATGAATTATTTATGCTTAACAGGCATTCGACCACACTTGATTAACTGGCTACTCGACACAGAACAACGATCTACCAAGGCCGTTACGATAACGCGGGAAACAAAAGGAGCGGGGCACTCTATTTGTACTTATCCAATTTTTTTCGTTCAACTGAGGAACGCAGTGGCCTAGTGGTAAGGTCTTGGCCGGAGGGTTTAACGGTTCGAAACCCGATTCCACTGAAGATCCGTCGTGTTAATTGGACATGTTGCACGATAAGTCGTACATAGGGGACCAAACGGCCTATCGCTGGAGCGGAAGGTTTTTGGTGAGGAAGCTTGGGGAGGGTTGTGAAAGCTCAAATCATCTCGCCTCTCAGGCCAGCTCATCATGACTGCGGTTCAAACAACGAGGTCCATACCAAAATAGCCTTCGTATGGCTTCAAAACTTCAACATTTCCAAAATAAACTTTCTTCGATATTGTACAAGTTCAGAGTTACCGTGCTTACGTACAGGCAACTGAGAATTTGGCGGATATGGTTCAGAAATGATACATATCTACAATTTTAATGATAAAAAAAATATGGAGAAATTCAACCATTTAGCTCATTGTGGACACGAAGGATAGACAGGCAGGCATTTCTTTGACGAATTTTGGTCCAAAATTTAATATAGATCAACAATTTTGGTGTAAAGACTACGTAACAAATTTGATTCTCCAAAATTTACCTGAACTCAAGATTTTCTGAATCGTAGAGATTCATCTGAATATCGAGATCGAATCTCTGGCTGTTACCATAAATTCTCTCTGTATATTTCGTTTGTGTGAATATGCTCTGAGATTACCGAGGGAAAACTTAAAATTTTGGTTAATTTTTAATTAAAAATCTACTTAACATTTTTAGAACCCTTTTCTAGTGAGCAGCTGCTACTCAAGAAGTAACTACGTACCATATATGGTAACAAAAATAAAACAATAAAAATTTGATGGCAACGTTTCTGCGATGCGCAGTGGATTCAAAACTGATATCAGCAGCGTCATTTTACGTTCATCATGTGATCAAGTATTAAACTCATCATATTACTCAAGAAAATTGGTACAAGATATAAGCAGTTATTTCGAGCAGCAATTGGATTTTTCTTAACATCTCGAACAGTAGTTGTACGAGTTGGAAAGAATTCCAGATTTTAACCTTTTCAGTACCAAGCATAGAATTATTCATTCTAAAATTTGAGAAATGTACTCATTCTGGGCATAAGATACAAGTACAAAAAGAAAAAAAAAATTAGAAAGAAAAACAAAAGAACCCCCATGAAAAATAAGCGGAACATAAAAATTTTTTAAAATTATTTTTTTAAAAACAACTGAAATGAAATATTTTAACATATTTAAAAATAATAAGAATGAAATTGTACCTGTAATTTCATCCAAATTATGTTAATATTAATTTTTATTTATACTTTTTCCGCTGAATGAAGTGAATTTCAATAAAGCAGTTTCTGAATATATAAAATTGAGTGTGCAGCCATTTATTGGTAAGTATAAAAAACATATTTCCAAAGAGGAAAATGCGAAAAATTTAATGATGTCCATTTGGTATCAGATGCAGGTTTATATGCCGAATAAAAAATAATGAGAACGATGAATTCAAATGCATCACCTGGACTGAAAGGGTTAATTGTCTCCGGAGACATTACATTTATCACTTGATTATGACTTCATCTAGAGAAAAAAAACTTCCTGCTTTTGGCAGTAGAATGGTAAAGTCATGAAATATTCATACGGTGGAACAGGTGCTGCCAATTCAAATTTTCTTTTGGCGTCTCCCTCGGAAATGCGTTTTTCAAAAACCAGATATCTTTTCTTTCTTGATTTCTTTTCTTTCACAAAAAGTGCTTTAAGTTTTTCGATTTCAGTCTTTTCGCATAGATGCCGCAGCTGAAGCGATTGAGGTAGACATTTCTAGGAGACTTAATTGAAGAAAGTTTACCGTATCTCTACTTTATTGGATCAACCCAGTGGCGTAGTTTTATACAGAAAACGGGAAAAGTTGTTTTCTTTGACTCATCGATAGATCTGCAGAGAGTTTTGGAATAACATGCAATTTTTATTGAGTATTTCTTTCCTTCTTTTATTTTAACGAACTTGAATATTAAGCTGAACCGAAATTGAATCGGAAAATTTTACTCTGTTGGTCGTTCGAAGTTAGTCACATATTTTACAGGACAGAGAAGTCTTGATATGTTTGGTTTCTGAGTTTTAAATTCTTTGATTTTTGATTAGATTAGATGTGTTTATAATGCAATAAATACTAGTTAAGTTAAAAGCTAAGAAATGTAGTTACCACTAGGCGACTGGCTTCATATTTTAAAAATTGACGTTAATTCAATCGAATTTTGTTTGGTTTGTTCTAAGAAGTTAATTTGTGACTGATAGAGGAAAATCTGCTGAAACTTTATAAAGTAGCTGCTATCTCATGAATAACTTGTTCCTCTAAAACCGCTGCTTGATTTCTTATTTGATTCTTTCGTCTACGATCAGACTGCAGAATACAAATGAGGTTTATTACTCTTTTTGAAGATCTTAGAAGTTAGTTGAGAACGAATTTATTCTGCGAAGTTCATTTAACATTTTTATCAATTTAACAAACAGCTTAGAAAGGAAATTATTTTTTATGAATAGTTTAATTCGGAAACTTTATTTTCATGACGTAAATTGATAGCAGTAAAAAATAAAATCTACTCAATTATTAAAAAAAGGATTCTGATTCCAGGAAGTCTCGCAGTAAATAATCATCTCGTTGAATTAATGCTAAATCCCATTCATTGCGCGCATCAACTCCCAAACACAAGAGCTGGGAAACAATCGAGCGCAATTTCAATCTTTCTCATTTAAGCAAGGCAAGAAAGGCTCGTTTCGTCTTTCTGCTGCTCCGTTCTTTCACCCGCTGTGTTTCTTCGCAATTTAATTCTTTGTTCCTGAGGAATGCTTCGAAGAAATCCCCTCTCTGCTTTGAAGAGGTAATTTCGTTCTCTTTGAGGAGGTGAAGGAGGCGAACTTCGGAAGAGAAAAGTATGACAGAAGTTTAATTAGAATAATCACGGTTAAAGACACCCTTCCTTCTCCAATTTAGGTTCAGAGTTTCTCTAAATTGTTGTAATTGGAGTTTTGAAACCGGGAAATATGTAATTGCATTCCAGTTTAAATAGTGCACTTTGTACATTTAAGTAGTTATAATTCGGATACTTTGCTTCACATTAAAACCTGTTTATAACGATATTGTAGGAAACTAGAAAAAATATTGTTACAGACAGGTTATAGTTTTAGAAAGTTCGAACAACAAATGTTTATGTATGTGTACATGTCTAATATACTAATTTTGTTGAGATTATTTAGTCATCTTACAGTTACTTGCTGATATAAATCTATATGTTATAAACTTTAAATTATTTAAACTTTTAAAAATTTCAAAGCGAAATTTTAATTGAAAATTTTGCGAACAATAAATATTTTATATTAAAACCAGTACTTTATGTAATGCTTTCAAATGACGCTCCAACATAGATTTAAGGCTTTAACACATCAAAAACGGACTTTAAGGAACAAGTGGTAAGTCCGAAATGATAAATGAAAATGAGTAAGTTTGACGTGCCCAGCCGGATACAAGAAGCATCTGTACATATCACAATCACTAGCGTCGCCCCCACCTGATCTCCGTGCCGCATATTTTCCTCTCGATTCCTGAGTTATCTCACATTCTGGACTATGGGGTGTCATTTTACAACAAAAGAAAATCTGTATTGTACAACACCAGCTTTCTAAAGTGGTAAAATTATCGTTATAGACAGGTGCATTCTAAAAGGTGATTATCGCTAAAGGCAGGTTTAAAATACACTGAATAGATAGGCATTACACCGGTACCAAAGGAAATATCGTTATAGACAGGCTTATCGTTATAGCAAGTGTAGTTATGCACAGGTTTCACTGTATATAAATTTGATATTTTACACTATGCACAACCTAACTTTTCATAATATTTGACGCCCTGTGTATAATACAATAACCTCCATTAGCTGTGATTTTGTGTCTGTCTTATGTCTTCATTATCAGTGTGAGTGTGAATCTGAGGGTGATCAGCGTACTTTGTGTGAAGCTCGCTCGAGCTATGAGTTTGCGCTATTTAAAGAGATTTTACCTTTAGTGATATTAAATTAAGTTTACAGTCCACAGTCTCGTCCTTGATCATTACTTGATGAGTAATGATCACTTCACATTTAACACTCCAATGGTACTGCAATTCTAGTATTTGGAATTTTGAATTTGATACTTTACATTTGGAACAGGCAGCTATAATTCGAAAATTGTTCAACTTTTTCACATAAATTCTAAAAAAAGTACTTAAAAAAGTTATAATTTTTATCATTTACAGAATTTCAAGACTTTAAAATTAATTTACTAACACCGGATCATTAATTATATCAGATAATCCCGTGAATGGGATAAAAATATAATGCTCAGTTTGAAAGATGAAAAGGGAGATAATAGACGCACATAAAGTGGAAAGTATCCGTTTTATAGTCTAAAATAATTAATACAGGTGATAATGTGTTTTATTATGCCCATTGTATTTATTCAATGTTGAAATATTTGTTTCACGTTGAATAAATTTAATTACAGCAGAATAATTTCTTTTTCGTGCAATATATTTGTTGTGAGTGCAAATTGCTTTTCTGAAAGCGAATATGATCCAAATTAAAGAGTAAATAATAACCACCCTTTTGAAACGGAAGGAAACATTCAGGAACTGCTCTTTGCTCAACTTTCTGGCATCCGATATATTTCTTGCGTCTGTAAATTGTAATAAAGAACAATAAAAATAAATAATTTTATTAAGAACATGATATGCTTTTATTAATGATCTAAAAAGTGAAAAATAATACTATATTTATAAAAAAATGGGAAGTCAAAACAAAATTTTAAATGTCTCAGATGAGAACGGAAATACTCTTAGCAAAGTGAAATTTTACTTCATATTTATGAAATATTTAAAATTTTTAATTCATGTTATTCAGTCATATATATGTGACAAATATTTTTCACTCCAATTATTTTCAAAATAAAAGCACATCTACTTTAACTTATGACTTACTTAACTTATGCATATTTATTAATTAGTTTCTAAAATATTAAAGTAATCTCACAAGAAATTTAAGATGAACTAATTAACAATTTTAAAACAGTGATATCTAGGTCAGACTTACCTTAATAATTTAAACAATTACGCAGAATGATAATTAAAATGGAAAACAATATTAAAATTTACACAAAGTTTAAGAACTCATAAAAAATACCGAAAGATAAAACAAAGTCTTAATTTAAGAACTATAATATTGTAATCGTAGGGAAAAAAGAAGCAGGAAATAAACAATTATTTCAAACAGCAAAAGAATTGTTCATAACTTCACGAGCAGCAATTGCATGTTGCTCAATGAAATAAAAATTTTAATGGTCAAGGGCACTTCACAGTTATCGTGTGATAATGAATTAACCCCAGTGATGAAAAGAAAACTTCCTCCGTCTATCGGTGGAAAAGAATGAAATATTCATAATGCGGAGCAGGTGCTGACAACTTAAATTTTCTTCTTCTAGCTTCTGTCACGGGAAGGTGTTTTTCAGAGAACAGATACCTCTTCTTTCATGATTTCTCTTCTTTCATATTTTTTTTTTTTTTTTTTTAGTTTTTGGAGTTCAGAGATGACGCAGCTGAGACGAATGAGGCAGACATTTCTGGGAGGCATAATTGAAGAAAGTTTATAGTGATTCTACTTTATTCTGTTAAAGGAGCCGAAGAGACGTAGTTTTATGCAGAACATAGAAGAATTTGTTTTCTTTTGCTCTCGATAGGTCTCCAGAAATGTTTGGAATTATACGAATTTTTATTGAGTATTTTTTTTAATAAACTTGAATGTTTACTTGACTTGAGCGTGTCTAAATTTAATCCAAAAGTTCTATAAAGTTAGTTGTTGGTCAAAGTCGCGCCCTGAACAGGAAAGAGAAACTTTCATACGTTCAGGGTCTGCGAATTTCAATTCTTGTTTGGTATAGATTATATCAGTCTCTATATGCTAGTAATACTAATTAGTCAAATATTAGCGAGGTGCTTTCACAATTTAAAAAATTATGTTAGTTAGCTCAGTCGAACTGAAGGCGGTTTGTTCTATGAAGTAAATTACAGATTAATAGATAACAGTTTAAACTTTATAAAGAATCAGATATTCTGTGGGGAAAAAGCACTTTCCAAAGATGATCAGTTGACTTCTAATTTTATTCTTTTCTCAGCTAAAAAAATCTGATATATTTAACAATTTTGCTTGGTGATATATTGCAAATATTTAGAAATTAGGTTGAAAGAGAGTTTTGTAAAAAACAAATGCAGGAAAGTATAAAGTAAATATTCAAACATTATAGGGAATAATTACAGAGTGGGAAGTTGAAATAAAAATACAAAGAAAAATCTAACAAACCATGGTTAAAAAATAGTAAAACAAGTAAAAGCACAATAATCTATATATAAAAAAGCGAGATTTTTTATGAGTATGTGTGCACATTTTTTGGTTTTTTTTATACATTTACAGACCGTTTCACTTAACTGAACTAAATTTGACTCAGTGATGAATTAGTAGTTTTAAGTGGTAAATTCGGGCGTTTTTGAACATTTTCTTTTTTCTCCAAAATTATAAAATACGCGCAAGAAGAAAAGTTTTGATTCCGGTGTTAAATTTATCAGTTAATTTTTATTTAGTATATGTCTTTACATATTATTCTTTTGAGCCGTATTAGAGGAAGTTTGTTGTATTTCTTATTCGTTTATTTTTTTATTAATTTTTATTTTTGTCAAGACCTATTATGCCATCATGTTTCAATTTATAAGCATCGGAAAAAATCGCTTTCTGTAGCTTTCTTTTTCTCTCTCTCTTTTGTCTTTTGATGTTTTATATTGCAACGTATAGTTTTATTAAGGTTTTACGTTTCTATCGAATTTTTTTGTATTTAATTTTTTAATCAAGATATTAAAAAAGCCGAGAAAATTCTGTATATTGTAATTATTCTTTTTGTAAGTCATATTAATTATTAAGCGGTATATTGTTTAAAAGTTTAGAATAAAATTTCTTTTTACAAACTTCTCGTGTTTTCATTCAAACCACACTGTTATGAAGTAGCTAGAAATCTATGGTAGTAAAAAAAAAGTTAGAAAAAAAAAACTAGAATTGAAACTACTAAAAAAGCTTGAATTGAACGTTTTAAATCAACAAGAAAAGATTCAAAGGAAATTTACGTTTATTCGGAGAGATCAATGAAAATATTTGTGAGGAAAAAAATTGGACCGGGCATATGCAAAATGTGGATCCCGAGCAATTTCGAGTTATCAGCCATAAGGTGAAAAAGGCTAGATTTAGAAGCTTTAATTCAACAGCATAGGATTCAAAGGAGATTTATTAGGGAAAGGTAATGACAATATTCGTAAAAAAGAACCGGAAGCGGGCATATATAAAAATATGAATCTCTAGCAACGCCGGGTTATCAGCTAGTTATTAGTATTTAGTTAATATTCTTGTTAGAATCTTCAAAATTTAGGATAGAAAAGAAAATCGCAAGTTGTTGTTGCAAGAAGAATAATAATCTTGAAATGATACGAAAGTCAACATTACTATATAGTTAAAATTCAAAAAAATAATTACAAAACTAATCATTTTCGATTTTAAAAGGTATGAAAACTGTCGATAATTCCAATAAACAACTGAAAACAAAAATTGAGACAATTAGTTTTTAAGAAAGATAGAATTTCTAGAATCTGTGAAAGAAAAGATCCAGTTTCGAAATCCCACCAACTCACACTGTAGAATAAATCCATCATTCCATTATTGCGCATTATGCTCTCATTATCTCTCTAACACAAAGGCTATGAAAGAACTGAAATCACTCCATTCTTTCGAGAGTAATTAAATAATGTCAACAATCTTCATTTCCCTTTTCTTCAGATTCACTCATTGGCTCTCTTTCTTTCAATGTTTGTCTTAGCGATTTAGCTCTTCATTCTGAAGAAACAAACTTGCTTCAGAAGAGAGATATTCTTCCGCACCTAAGTTTCTTGAGCATGAAAACATCCTCATTTAAACATAAAATAATTTATTGAGGCTGTAATTTTACTGGTAATATTCTTCTGAAATACAGAACTTCTTGAGCAAAGGAAAATCCTCGCAATTCTCAATTCTTAGAAATAATTAGTGTCGAATAAACGCTCCATCCCATTCATTGCGCGCTTTATCTCTCGAACAGAAGAGCTGGGAAACAATCGAGCATTGTTTCATCCTTTCTGTTTTAATTAAGGCAAGAAAGCTTCGTTTCATCTTTCTGATGCTCCTCTCCTGCACAAGCTTCATTTCTGCACCGTTGTTCGCCATTTAATTCTTTGTTCTAGAGGAATGCGTCGAAAATAGTTCCTCTTTACTTTCAAGAAGCAATTTCCTTACCTCTGCTGAGGTGAATGACTGGTATTTAGGGAGCAAATCATTAGACACGTTTAATTGGAATAATCATATTGAAATGCAACTTTCGTCTTTTTTATCAGGTCTGGATTTTCTCCCAAATATGTTTAAGCGGAGTTTACAAATTGAAAGCAAAAATGTGGAAATGCTCTTCCTTCGATAATACGATAATTTGCTTGGAAGTGTAACTTCATAATGCAGGGTAATAATGATGCAATTAATGTAAGAAGTATACTTAAGGTTAAGCGTGGGTATTGGAAACAAAAAGACCTGTACTCTCTCTCTATTTTAGATATTAATAGATTTGGAAATGGGCAACTGAATAGTATTTGCAGAATTCAGCTGAATCCAAGAGAACTTTGAATCTCCAAATCGGAATTAAATAGAAATATTTTTGTACGGTTAGAAGAAACAAAAGGAGTTTTATTATGGCTATGAGGAACATTTCCTGGTAAGAGTGTTTGATATTGTTAGAAGAGAGGAGAGTAGATTTCATTACCTCTGTTTGTATTCAGTAAGAGGGAAAGTTATCAGAAGAAACCAATGTTGATTTAGGAAACAGAAATAAATTTATCAGAAAAAATTTGAATTAGGAAAATTAAACAGATGGTGATAAAGTACAAAGATTCTCATGAAATTCATTTTTAATTATTTTCGTTATGACTTTATTAAAATTATTTTATTTATGATCTTCTAATATATGTATAGACAGTGTTTAATGCATCACATATCTCACCTAGTAGGTAGTTCATGCTATGAAACATAAGTCGACTTAACAGCTGTTTTATTTCTTACATAGAAATTCTTTTGGACTTAAAAACTTTTTGTCAAAATATACTCTACAAAGATTGTAAATAAATATTTTCTTTTCCCTAAATAGCTCATGATTAAATTAATTCACTGTAACGACATATTCTTTACAAATGTCTTTATTTAGAATCCTTTCTTCAGTGATGAAAAACCTCATTTCTACCATCACCCAATTCTTGAGAAAACTAATTAAAGAAATCAACGAATATTTAATTCTTTTAAATAAATATCTCCCTCTACTAAATCTTGATACTTTTTTACAAATTTGTTTGCTATTTTCAAATAAATGAAGTTTAACATCTTTAACCTTAGGCAGCACATTAATTTTAAAAGGTGGGACATCACTTAATGTTAATGTGTATCAATCAAAATTTTACTTGTAACTAACAGGGGTTTCTTCAAACACTTCACTGATATGCCCACTTCGCACGTTTATCTAATGATGGTATTTCCACATTTATAAACTAAATTAAGGTTTATAGAGATTAATTTGAGGCTTCGAAGCAACAGTCATTTTAGAGTCCGATATAGCAATTAATTTGGAGAATATAATTATCTCAAGTTTCCTATGCTTCATTTTAGCATCAAAACAGCTACACATTTCCAAAAAGCAAAGTGCGTCATGTAATTAAATAGTACAGGAAACTGAACAGCTTAGGAGTGAAGTCAACTTTGTCACATTAGGATTAAACTTTTCCCTATTAGTTTAATTGCTGAACCTTTACATTTCAGAAATCACTTATACTTTGCAGATGTGCAATCGCTTCAAATCATACTCGTCTGCAAGCATAAATGAGGCACTCACATCTCGGAAAATCACCACAATCTGGTCCTACCATTGCCACGATGACCCTCGCGCCGTCATCCAGATAGCCCCAAATGTTGGCATAGCAACGGCACGGCAGTCATTTCTCGGGAAAAGGGGCCGGAGACTTCGTTCGCTGTTAAGTGGTGCGGAAGAGCATCAACTAACGGGAAAATCAAGGAGAAGGATCTCCGAAACTTTCCCGGTTTGTGGAATGTGTGAGATAGGGGGTGTTGTCATCTACTTATCGTTTATTCTTAACGGTACATATTACGAGTGTGTAGACAGACACTGTGTACAAGTTTATGTTGCTTCAGCACCATGACGATGTCCTTTGTAACAGTTTATTGGAAAAGGAGGCAGTTTGTTGTTCTTAGGAATATTTGTGGAGAAGATGGATGTGTCTAGAGAAGTTAGAGGAAATTGTTTGGAGTTTGGAAGCGTCTGGATAAAGCTTTAACCTTTCATAAAGGGGTGTGTCAAAGTGTGATTTAGAGTTTGCAGAGGGAAGAAAGACACGGATTCGTTTGCACGGTGGTTACGAACGAAGACTATCACATTAATTTATGAAAATATCTTTATGGATTATTTTCTAATTCTGTTTAACTTACATTTTAAATGGTTTCTGATCATTTCAAAATACAATCAAACCCCAATATAACGATCTCTCGAATATAAAGAACTTATCAGTTCGTCCCAACCGAACTGCTATGCCACTAATGTAGATCAAATGTTTGTAAACATTTTTAGAAGCAAAGACTTCTGATCCGTTCTAACGGGGTTTGGTTGCAATACCTTAACACTACTTCTTTTTATTTTATTCTATAGAAATTGATATTTGATTAAAATTTTTATGATAATCGAATGTCTCTAAACGGAAGTATTTCGGATAAATAATCAAAGCTATAGAACCTTAAACATTATATTTGTTATTCAAGAAGCCATCAAAACTGATTTTTTTATTTAAATGTTGATTGACTTTTCCCCATTTTCTCAACAGCGGCCAAAATACTCGCCAAATGTTCCAAATACGACAATCTCACGTCGTAAAACTTTCGTTTTCTCGCCAAATTCTTGGGATAAGGATACTCTAGTAGGGGCATTGACCCATTAAGAGGCTGGTGTACTAATAGAAAATTGATAAATCTTTCAAAATGCATTCTTGGCGACAGTTGTTTTCTGGCCAATAGGAAGGTACAAAGACTTTCATTGGAAGAGCATTATACTAGAAAAGAAAAGATCAGAATTACGTTATTATCAAGAATGGACATTAGAAATTTCTAGCAACGATGGGCAAGTGGTAAGGCGGTGGCTTCATGGCCGAGGGTTCAAGCCCCGATTTCACTGAAAATCCGCATTTGATGAAGGACTGTTGCACGCTAAATCTGGCATTCCTCTCCTAGCGAGGCGCAGAATTTGGAGATAGGGGTGCTAGTTCAGGAGTTGTTCTCGTCATTTGGCAGATTTCGACGGAGGTTCCAAAGTAGCCCTCGTGTTTCGTCAGAACGGGACGTTAAAATAATCAAATTAAACCAACCCTGAATAGCATCCTGTGAATTTTCTAGAAATCTCATGAATCCATCTGAGGTTTTCAGAATTTCCTAATCGGTGTTGTAAAAAGTTCGTTTAAAATCACTCAAAAAAGAAATATATGGTATATATTCTCCAAAACTAATACTCTAACTTTTCGTGCATTAAAAAGAACTTAAAACTTCTTATGAAAAATCATTTACAAAAAATTCACACATTGAAAGAGCTATTTAAGTTCTGTTTAATCGAATCTAATGGCAATAGAATAAAAAAATAAGCAATTTCGATTTATTTATTAGTTTAAAACAGTGAAATTAACCTAGAAAGCCTAAAATATATAACATTGTGGTACATGCATACATTTACATGTAAGTTTATTAACGATATTAGTTTTTCGTAATAATCCTACAAATAAATACTACTTCCTACTTCTGCATTTTCTTCAAATCTAACTCTCATTTAAAATCGTTCCTTTATATAGAGTTAAAGACTAATCAGATACAACCCACACATATCCAAACGTAAGCTGAATTGCTCAAACTTCTTCAGATGCATACACTATTTCTGCAAACATCTTAGCACACAATAAACTACCGTCTTTTAAATAAAGTGTTGTAAAGTCCTCGTTATCTCGTGATGAACCATCATGAACTTGGAAAAGGTGTTTGTCCACACATTTATAAACTCCGTCCTTCAGGGTAAGCTCAGGGGTGGCAGACATCAGCCCCTTTCTCACACGCTGTTTAATCCAGGAAACTTTCCGAGATTTTTATCCTTGATTTTCCCGTTAGTTGGAGCCCTTCGGGGACACTTCACAGCGAATAAGGTGTCTGGCATCTTTCCCTGAGAAATGACTGCCCTGCCCTTGCTAAGGCAACGGCTGGAGCTATCTCGGAAAAAACACTAGTGTCCTCGTGGCGGTCGCCGGACAAGATGGTGCTGATTCTTCTAGATGTGAGTGCCCCATTCATGTCTACAGTCGGCATCGGAGAATAATTTGCAGAGGCTGCATGCCTGTAAAGATTGGTGGTTCTGTAATTAAAGTTAGAACAATTTGGCTGATAGATAAAAGTTAAATCCTGTTACGAAATTGTCTTGTATGGGGCAGTTTTTTTAAATGAGAGCTCATTTAAAAAAGTTTCTCAGATAAGTAAAACGCCGTTGTGGTGGTCTAGGGAGTCGTAAGTTATTGGAACACATCCTATTTTTGAGAGTCATTACCTCAGAAACTATTAAAGCTAGAAAAAAAATAGAAGGACGTATTTCTAGGGATTTTTACGCTCTTTAATTTTTTAAATCAATTGTAATTGAAAAACTGAATAGTATGTGAGATAATTCCAAAAAAACTAAAAGGCGAGGGCAGAAAAAGAGCATCGTCCTCTGCTGATCGGTATCCATTGCGTATGGATATCTCTCATTGTAGCAAATGTAGAAAGCCTTAAGGTACGCTACCTATATCTGAAAAAAAACCTTTTTTATTTTCTCTTTCCTTTAAGAAAAGAAACTCAATTTAACCATTATTAGTTTTTAAAAATAATTTTTGAAATAGGTCCAATTATTTCTGATGATGGGTTTTCCCCAAACTGATTTTTTAAACTTGAAGTTTTGATCCAATACAAAAGCATGAAACAAGTCAAGTTAAATAAAACTGTATAAAAAAGCAACAAGTTGCATCAATGCCTCACAATAGGCACACAGCTTCACAATAGAGAAGTATAACTATACCCTTATATTACAAGCATATCTGTTAACAGTTGACATCACGTTTACTCCCACCCAGCCCCTTAAATATCTAAGATTTGCTTTCATCCCAGACTTTAAAGGTTTTGCCAATCTTCTTCTAATGCGAATTATTTACAAAAGTCTGCTTTATCAGAATATACAAATTTACAATCAAATGCAATACAAATCTCGTCATCAACAAAATGACTGAAATTGTTTTGATGGTACAAAACAATGAAACCGAGAAAGTGGACACCATATTGAAACGGCATCAAAAAATTAAAATCCTTATCGTAGTAGTAGTTTTCAATGACATCAGTAGTAAATCCATAGCAGTTTTTAAGGATTTCAAGGGATATCCATGCCGAATCCGAAAGAAAACTGAACAATGCGTTTGGTATAGACTGCGTAACAATCGAATTTACAGACCGACAGACAAAATGCCGAACGTTCGAGTTGAAACAGAACATAGCTTTGTTCGGTCAACAACTGCTCAATATTATACCGGGCGTCCAAAAATTATATTTACAACTTTAGAATTTAATAACTTTAAAACTGTACTAGATAATAACAAACGGTTTTCAACATGTGAAAAGATTAGTCATAAAGCTTTTTTATGTTCCAGATGACGCAGATTTGACAATAAATGTGGACGCCACAGGAGAAAGTTCAGTGTGTACTTGGTTCATAGATACAAAGTCCGATACCCAAGCGCAGCGTCGACCCGTCACCTGTTTATGCATAATGGTATCTGTTTCCATAAATGATGTATACCAAGACCAAATAGTTGGTCGGGATAGTGGCTCCATGTTGTGTCCGAAAGTTTCGTTGTACTTGGGTATCGGCCTTTGTCTTTATGAATCAGGCTACACACTGAGCTTCCTCCTGCGGCGTCCACATTTTTCGTCAAATTTGCGTCATCTGAAAAACGAAAAAACTTTATTGTAATTATCTAAGTTATTAAAATCTAATGTTGTAAATATATTTTATGGAGATCCGGTATTTCAGAGATACTAATACCTGTTAGACTCGGAAGTCACTTCAAATCACGTTCTGATGGGAACTGCAAACACAGATAGAGCACTCACATCAAGGGATATCCATTCAATTTAGTCTGGTCACTGTGACCTTCGCGTCGTTACACAGATGGCCCCAACCATTACCACATCAACAGCACAGCAGACATTTCTTCGAACCGTAGAACTAGTTCGCGGTTAAGTCGTCCGGAAGTGCGCCGACTAACGGGAAAATCCCAGGGAAAAAACTGGCAAACGTCTCCCCATTAAGTAAATGGTGTGAAAAGTGAGACTGAGGTGGAGAATGTCGCCTACCCTCAAAATCGACTGTTTACAAGTGTGTGGACAGACATTGTCCGCAGATTTATGTTGACGCACCACGAAAGCGAGGATTTCGAAACAGTTTATTAGAAGAGACAGTTTATTGTCGTCTGGCATGTTTATGAAAGGGGTGAAGGTGCCTAGAAAAATTTGGGTAAAGCTTTCGGAGAATGGTAGAACGTGGATAGTCATTAATTAGAAATAATCCCGTTAACTGAGTATTTGAAAATTTGAATGACGTTTTTATAACATTTTGAGGATACTTTCGAACAAGTTCATATGTGTGGTGATTTTGAAAAAAAAATTATTTTTTTTTAATTTTTTGAATGTTTATTTGCATATTTCTTCGAAATGTTAGTTTGTTTATATTTTTAACTTTGTTTGCTAGATTCTAATTATCATTCTTCGTGAATTATTCAATTTCTGTAGTTCCTAGAATTTGTACAAGGATCTTACTGGTTTCAAGAGTTGAAGTTTTTTTTTCCTGTTACTACATCTTTTTTAATCATTTTTCTATTTTTGCATCTTTTATTTTCCGTATTAACTTCTAAATGTAAGAAATGACTGAAATTTCTGCTGACGAACGTTAAATCCTTGATAATCTTGAAAGTGAAAGGTTCGAAAGTTGTTTCATAAAACAGATGAAGAACAGGAAAATTTTTCACTTCAGTGTTATCGTGTTAACTCTCTCTGTTCTCATATTCTGTTACTTCAGGTTTATCAAATTTCAACTGTCACGGAAACGTCTGACAAAAATAAATTCGTAAACGTAAAAAGAAAAATTAAAAATGAAGTTTACTTGTCAAACTTCAACTGTAATGCTGCATTGTCAAAGCAGTTAGTTAGTGTGCTTGTGGTACACAACACATGCATCGCGGCATTTTGGCTGTGGAATCCATTGCGAATTTAGCAGGCGGATAAAGAAACCTTTTTTTATATATTAGGGAAAAAAGAAACAAAAAAAATCGGTAGAAAATCATTTCTAAAAACTTTCTTTAAATAAACATTAAATATATACAAAACATCATGAAATATAAAAAAATAATAATCACTTTCTAGTTCATAATTGCTTTTTTTGTTCCTGTTGCACTTTCATTTTGGTGACGCTATTTTAAATCATCTTGTGTTAAAGACATTAGAAAAATTCGGAAGTCTGCTTCAAATGATGAATTGCTAAATATAATTGATTTCGTTTTGGAATTTCCAATATTGAGTACAATTTTGTAAAGATTTTGTTAATTATTGAATACTTCAGAAATCAGACGGGACCCAAAATGTCATTTGACATTTACAGGAATTCTGACATTTATGAGCCAGACTGACAGGAATTACATTATGAGCCAGCGTGAAAACAGACTTAAATTTTACAGACTGCAATATCTTGCAGACACGCAGTCTCTTCAAATTATACTCCGTTGTCGACTGCAAACATGAATGGGACTCACATGCCGGACAATAAGAACAATCCGGTTCGACCAGTGCCACGATGAACCTCTCGTCATCACCCAGATTGCCCCAATCGTTGCCATACCGACGTCATGGCAGTCATTTCTCTGGACCTCGATCACGGTTAAGTGGGCCGGAAGTACTTAACTAAAGGGAAAATCCGGGAGAAAAATCACGGATGGGGAGAGTGAGTGATGTCGCAAACCTGCAGTCTATTCCGAAGGACGGCTTTCTAGGAGTGTGTGGCAGACACCGTGTTCGTATTTATGTTGGTTCAGAACAAGATAACGACGGCCTTGCAATCATTTATTGGAAGCAGAAGCAGTTTGTTGTGCGTTGTGATGTTTAAGGAAAGGGTGAAAGAGTTTGTCGATGGAGTAAATCTGTTGGAGCTTGGATATATGTGGGTTGTAACATTAGGCTTTAAACACTCCTGACGGAAAATGCTGAAATGTGACGTGAGTTTGAACGTAACCCTTAGGAATGTTTAAAGCCTTGTTAAAACTGCGTGTAGCTTGGACAAACTTCGAGTCGCTCGAGGTTCGCATTTGTGGACTGTGGTCGGTGGAATCCGAACAGACGCAACGTTCCTACGGCTCGTAACTTGGCAAATATCTCCACAGCTCTCCAGTGAGCGGATGAATTGGTGCCGTCTGGCCCTTTGATATCTGAGCTATTTACCGCCACATCGCGGGACACCACAGATGCAATTACAAACCCCTGAGCAACATCGAATCTTCCCGTTCCGACGACAGGAAATAACGCGAACCGCTGAAAAATCTGTGGGTTATCTGATCGTGGGACCGCAACTTAAGACGGATTTACATGCAAATCGTTAATGAAGTTACCATAAACTTTAAAAACAATCAATATTCAAATTTCCTCCTAGATAAGTTTAACTTCAGATAAACTAAAATATTTTTTTTATTTAGAAAACGACTTTTCCCATACGATACGGTTATTTCCTTTATAATATCTGTTCAAAAGAAATATGTTACAGGATGTGTTTGATGATGTGAATTATCAATAAATCTAGTCTTTTCCGATCGTGAAAAGGCTAAATAACGTGCTTTTCTTCAAAGATTTTGGATATTTATCGGAAATGACTTGTAATTTTTAGTCAATTTCTACTGAATTCGCAGTAATTGGTTTGCAACAGGACTTTTGACGTTTCGGATTTTAATCGAGGAATTTAATTCATTTAGTCTGAAACAGAAATCTGAACAGAAAAGTTTTGCATTAGCTTATGAAATAGCCATCTGCATCTATAACTGTTAAAATTTACTATTCAAATTACTACTATTCATTTACTATTTAAATTTACTATATGTGTTACTATTCAAAAATTTTGAGCATCAAACATCATAAAATATTTCATGTGAACAAAATTAATTTTAAATCAAAAGTATAAGTACAGAATGAGTAGAATACTTCAAATTATAACCAGAAAAAAATTCTTGATCAAAAGCTATATTATTTCTCAAGATATCAATAAGGATTCAAAATTTTGCTTTAGCATTGAAGACTAAAAATTTTATTTGCTTATAATTTCAAAAGTTATTGAGCTTGGATAATGAACTTTTATATCCGAGCATAACTTTTCGTGCTGTTTTGAAATCCGGTTATAAATATGTACACGATCCCTTACGAACTTTTTAGACATGGAATTTATTAGTAGACATTATTTCCTGAAAATTGGTATATTTGTTTTAAGATAAAATGAAAAGCGGCGGAATAATGCTGGGTGACTCTTTTTTTCCCGCGACTGTGCTGCCCTTCAACGGAATTCTTTAAGAACCGCAACGGAGTTCATTTGGTTCTGCATCAGCATTTTTACTAATAACGCTTTTTCTTGCAATGTAGGCATGATATTAAGATAGCTAAATAATATACCTGTGTAACTCGAATTCTTATTTTTGACCAAGTCACACATTAATTCAGAGCGTCCCTTTTTAGACACGCTTATAAAACTGCATCATAAACTCACGGGAATTATTTTTTAAAAAAAATACATTTGACGAAAATGGACTTTAGGTGTTCGTTTCTTTTATATTCTATAAATGGTAGCGCGTATCAAGCGTTCAGTTGATAATATAGCCTTTTCATTTTCAAGTCAGACTCGAAAGTAGTTTTTTTACAGTCTGAAACAGTAAAGTTTGTTGAATTATTCACCAACTATTTTACTTGCATTTAAAAAATATATTAGTAAATACAATTGTAAGAATAAGTTGGGTTTTTTTGGATTATCATATAAATCTTAGATTTTGATAGTTTTTTTATATATTTTGCATTAATTCTCTAAATAGGGATCCCAGGCGTAGAAACGCACTAAAGCATTAATTTCTCAGACAGGAATTTCTCAATAATTCTCCAGTTCATATCACGACATTAGTATATAAAATATTATTGACGAAATACCACTTGGGCATTAACGGGTTAATATTGCCAATAGAAAAACGTTGTAACACGGAAGGTCTTTTATTTGCACAATTTATACAAATGAATATCATTTTTGCTCCTGCGCCATCTATTTGCGAATTTGGATAATATGCATTTTTATTTAATAAAAAGAAAGCGAATAATCTGATATCTCTGTCGTCTAAATTTTGATTTATTAGGTGCAGTAAAACGGATTCATAAACCCTCTGAATTACAAAAGATATTTCTCGCCAACTTTGTACATTTCTCTACATAGCAATATTAGCAAATTAAAAAGAAATCAATTTTTAACTTAATTCAAGGAAAGTTACTATGTCGTTGCAACTTTCATTCTTCGGCAGTTCCTTTTATATGAGCGCTAACTGATATACCGGGCGTTGCTCATTATTAAATTACTTTTGTATAAAATATTATTATAAAAAAAATTCTTTTATCGCGAGAAGCGTTCTGAAATTAAAAGGAGAACATCAATTAAAGCAAACGATTTTCCAAAAATGGCGGAACTAATTTTCGCCGTAATATTTGTTATATAATTACTTTATATTTTTTTTTAAAATATTGAAGAAAGGTTTTAATGGATTTTTTGGGGCAATTAATTACTTTTGAATAATTAAAAAGCACGAAAATAAAAAATAAGAAGTTCCTCCGAATATAAATTGTGAATTGTCTGCTTTTAAACTTTTCTTTTAGTGTTTCCAGAATTTTGATAATGTTTTTTGGCAACAGTTATTCATATGTGCATTTTTGTTCATCAGCGCTAAAAAATAAAAAAATGTTACAAATTGTGTATAAAATTAATTTTGAAAAAATTATTAAAAGGAAACTAATTTTTAAAAAAATGTGGTGTAAAATTAGTTTTTTTAGATAACATTTTCGGTAGATATCGCGGAAAAACGCCAAAATCTTCTTAAATTTTTAATAAACATTTGGACTTTGAAAAGTTGACAGTGACCTTCATCTTATTTTGAAGATCTCATGTGCATAAAAATGTGTACAGCAAACATTCAAAACCACAACCTTCCAACTACAGAGTTTAAGGCTACAACGACTTGCCTTAATCCAATGCTTGCCTGTAAACTACATTTCTGGAGCATGCTGTTGTCCAATATCTGTTTCAGCTGCTTACAAAAGATTTACTATCTTTGCCATTTTGGAATTTGAGCGATTGACTTATGTTCTTCTTTTTGGGCATCGTTAAAACACAACTCCGAATATCGTAATACTCAAAGTTTTATATTTTCAATTAAAATATTACTTATTTATTATTTCGTAGAAAACGCAGGTAAAAATGACAGGCGATCTTAACTGCAGCGATTTTTTGAATCTATTTAAATAAGCTTTCGAATTTTAAAACCAATGAAAACATTTCCAAACGATATTTGAAAAAAATAAAAAAACAGAAACATGAGAAATAAAGGTAAAGAAATTACACCGTTGCCTAGCAATGGAATACTATTAAATTTGTTTTTATTTCAAAATCGTCTGTATGTAATGAACTATTTATGAAATTTTAAAAAATAATAAATTTGAAGGAAAACTGTCAGAGACAGAAAATTGGTATCATTGAAAAGGTAAAATTTTTAACTTTAAGATGGTATAAAAATATTTTGTGGGGATATTGCGAGCGAAAATGCTCTAAAGCGGAACATTCACCAGTGTTCCAATCCACTTTTTTGATACACAGATGCCAAACCATTCCATTAGTGTGAAATCTCGATGATAATTGGCGAAGACTGAGGGAGAAATTGGAATTCCAACGTAGTTTGTTTTCCATTTGTCCATAAAAGTTAAATATGATCGTAGGAGGCGGGTGATAAATCATCTGTATGGAAGGGAGCGTTCTGGAGGTAGAATGTGCGTGGGAGTCAGACTGGAGAAATCAGGGCGGGTAGGAGATGGTGCTCTCACCTCAAAAAGCGAAAATCCCCCTTGTGGGGGAGGGTGGGTGGCTGTCAGTCTGGCGGAAGGAGGAGTAGGGGGATAGAAGCAACTGGTAGTTCTCTTTGGAGCATCCTTGAATGATCCGCCTAAATCTATAGAATTGAATGGGTGGGAAACAAACCTGTCGTTGGTTCAAATGGAATAGTGCAGTTTTGTCGCGAATCCCCAGCTCAAGACCGAGATACCCATACATCTCATATTCGATCAGAACAATGTTATTAACACTATTTATTTAACATGTTAAAATCTCGATTCGCCGTCATAAAAAAGTGTGCAGTGTAATATGAAAAGAATTCCGCCAATTGCTTTCAAAATTTTATATAGAACTTTACTTCATATAAAAAGTGTTAAAATTAACATTGCAGGTCATTATGTGTGCAAATCAGTAATGTATTTAACATATTTTCTTATTTCGGCGTCTAAAAGACATTAATGAAAATTTGAAGTTATTCGCTGCATCCTTTCTTTTGATTCGTATTAACTTCCCTCACTTTTTCAGCTTGATATAGATAAAACGCCTCACTCTCTTCTACCGTTCTGCAAATCAACACTAGTATTGACATTAGGCTTTTTTCAGGGGTTACAATAAGTTTAACTCCAAAGTAGAAAGAAAATTCATTTGCGCTTGTCAACAAGGAATAAAGGTAAAAATTTAAGACTCTTTAATTTGGAATACTTGCGCAGCTACGAAACTTTGCGCTATTTGTATATGCGATAATTCTCCACTCACCAGTACGAGTTTCTAAGTAGGCTGAAGTAATAAAAGATGAGAATGAGCTTGGAATGAATGGGATATTGGGTTTCTTCTATAAAAAAGAAATATAAACTGACTGGAACTTGAAAATTTTGCATGTATTACTGCGATTATAAAGGAAGTATTTGTGGTGTTGTAAGGACATTTACAGCCAACATTTTAGAGATAAATATTTGAAGAGTTTTTCATCAAATGGGAACACATCCAATTTTTTACATATATTTGATTATTTTTTAAATCTTTTTCTATTCTTAAAACCCCACTACGCAATGGTACAGTCTCATTCTGTCTGAAAACTTGGTTTTCCCCTTTCTAAAGCTACCTAATAAATTTCTAAATATTTATGTTCGTATTATCTATTCTATTTTTTGTTCTCTTCTTTTTAATATTTGCTGGTTACTCTGCGTTTATGCTTCTCTGCATTGCTTTTATTTCTAACATCTCCGACAGGCAGCAACTATGGTATTATGTTCAATTGTTTTTCTTTGCAATAAAATTGTCAAAATGCGACCCATTTGCTTGTAATTATTTACTGAATAAAAATTCTTTTTAATATGATAATTTCAAATAATTATTTTAGTAAGAATTTTAAAAAGAATTGAAATTTAATCAATCTATTTGTCCTCGTTCGGTTTTATTTAACGATTCGCCATTTCTATTGAGTTTGTCTTTCTTTCTTGATTTGAATTTTCTCTTAAAATATATTTATATTCCTTTGCTTTTATTTTTGCTTAAATATTAGAAGAACCGAGTAAGTCTATTAAGCTTCGCTATTTTTAGCTTTGTACAACATTTTTTATTCCCCTTTTATCATTTTGATGCTATGCTTTTTTCTTCTAATTTTCCAAAACCGGCATTTCTTTAACACGCTAACGATGCTGCTAGGTTCTCATTTCCATTGTTGTAATTTTTATCATTTAATTAAATCAATATTTTCATTCTTTATTAAATTTTGAACTAATTTAATTTAATGACTAGACTAATTTAATTTATTTACTAGATTTTAATAACAACAAATGCGTTTTATACTTTCCATATTATTTTTTATTGCTTTCATTACTATTTTTCGATAATAAACACCTTCTGTAATTCAGTAGTGTTAACCTATTATCTGAATTTCGCGTACATACAAATTACAAAAAAATTTAAACACTCTTTGAATGTAGGATCAAGTATCCCTAGCTTAGGGTCGAGTATCCTTAAGGTTAGGGATACTTGACAATAGGCGATTTCATGAAATATATTTATTTTATGATTTAATGAGATATCAGTTTATCATAAGTACATTTATCCTTCTGAAAAACAAATCAATTTATGATGATAAAAATTCAAATATTCAAGAAATATAAGTAAAAGTAAAATAAGGTCAATTATCCCTAGTTACCTCTACCACCGACACGTCCCCGTAACTAAGAAAATCACCCTGCAGAATTACGGTAGCAAATTATGAAGCGCAGTCAAGAATAAAGCGGAAAATTATAAAATTAATTTTTTAAAAACAAACTCTGATTACGGTACAAAAATGTTGAAAATATTCCTACAGATCTGTCATTTTGCTGTTAAGACAACATACCGAATTTCACCCATAAAGCTTGTCTTTCAGTTTTAACGTTTCACAAATACACAGTCATAAATCCATAAAAGAAGGTAAGAGCTAAACAAAAAGAAAAATCAAAAGCACATTTTCTAACCATTAAAATACTTTCTTATTGTATTAGAAAGTAAAAAATTAGCATGTTACATTAAGAATGTATGCAGTTGGGATGCAAGAAAAGGCATTCACTATAAAAATAACTCAGAATTCTGTTTTGGAATTCAAAAAAAAAAAAAAAAAAAACGTTTGAACTGCTAATCCCAAATACCGTAGTTGATAAGTTGATAATCTTAAAGGCTTCATTCGCCTGCATTGTATTCATTTTTCTTGATTGCATCAACATTTGTATTTTGTCGATAACGATTTTTACATCATGCAATTTAAAGAAAGTATGACAACCAAAGAATACTATAATGTTAATAAAAGTGATAATTGGAATTAATGCCCAAAAGAAAGCAATTTTTTTATCCCAACGTTAACAGCGTGAAATGCACGCGAGAGAAAGAATTGATGAAACAATAAAATCTGCTTGAATTTCATTCCAACAAAAACAATTACTACAAATTGTGTTTAAAAATTATTTTGAAAAATCTATTAAAGAAAAAAATTAGAAAGGAATAAAATTGGTATAACTGAAAAGTTTAAGTTCTAAATATTAAAGTGGTACGAAAATTAATTTCTCCGATTCTTCTAATAACAAGTTAATGAGGAAAAACATTAAAATTTCGATTAATATTTAATTAATATTAAGTCAAATTAAAATTTTAAGAAACCATTCCTTTATGAGCACTTACACTAAGTGCGTAATTTGATAGTTCTAGGGTCAAAAGTCTGCTCTGTAGAGCGTTGCATTCTGTGCATCACTCATCAGTCAGTTATCGCTGGTCAGTGTGAATATTGCGCGACCGGAGAGTTAACTTTAATAAGAAATCGATAAAAGAGATAATAAGAAAACTATGAGAGAGTTTTTAATTCTTTTACACTAAAAACATTTGAAATCCATATTGCAATTAGATACAAAATTGTAAAAGATGACAATGGCTTAACCTAAAAAATTATTATCCGAAATGAATTCCCCCTCTTTAGTTCGGTTAACTGGTGTTGGCGCATGCGTTCCACTCGAAAAGTGGAATGGGATATTGAGCATGCGCCCAACCGGTATGTGACGCTCGTGTGTTAGGCAGAAATGAGTTAGCTGTAATTCATAAATGACGTGTCTAAAGGAACTCTCAATTGAAACCCACAAATTAAGTATTATAAAAGATAAAAAGTATTCCGTGCACTGTAAATATTGTAAAAAGCTGTTGTGTGGTGTCTGTGCGATGTAAAATAAAATATAAAAAGAAACAGCGCCGGATGATCCGTCATTAACTAATTACATAACGGAAGTTAAAACAAACGGGGTTAAACTGTGAAGATTTGATTTAACTGGAAGCGCCACCCTGTAGCTAATTTGAAATATTGGTTATAAGATTTCATGATGCGTATATTAAAAATTATGAATTAAAAAGTAGAAAATAATTTAAACAAAAAATTCTAGTCTTTAAAAACATTTTCCAGTGAACTAACAATTGTTTCTATTAAATTTTTCTTGAGAGAAATTTACTATTAATTTACAAATGAACAAAATAGAATTCTTTTCAACTCTAAAAACTTTCAGCTTCGTGTATTGTTTCGTATGCATTTTGATAGTTTCATTCGGATATAAAAAAAAGTCAACTCTAATTTCATTTACCAGTTCGGATATAAAAATCCGAACTTTATATAAATGTTTTGAAGGTGTTTAGAAGCGAATGTAAAATTGTTCTTTATTAAAATTTATATAGGAAAAATTGAAATTAATATAGTGGTAGAGCTTTAATAGCACCGTCTAAGTATAACGGAATCTTCTGTTTTTCTGCGTCCTTTAATGCATAATGTTTCTTTGGAAAATGGACACAGATGTGAATGATTCTGCGTCAGATCTGTTCCAGAAATACTAAATAATTTCGTAAGATATTTGTCAGACTTCCGAATTATCCTCTTACCGGAGTTAACACTAGAACTTCTTGCGCTATTTTCAATTAATGAATGTTCAGGCCTTTTCCATGTAGTTTCAGTTATTGCTAAATACCATTTACAAACATGAAAGTTGAAAGTTCAGGAAAGGAAAATTACACGAATTTGAAAAATTATCATCTGTATAAATAAAACTGAAGCGCCAATATTTTATCCGTTAGAGAAAACTAAAAAAAATTCTTCAAATTTTGCTTACAAATAATATGAAGTGTACAAAAGGTTATAGGGAAAGTTGCGTGTCGATTAATAAATAGATAATTGTTATTTAAAACCATTCTTACAGCTGCGCATACGAAGGTGAAGCTCTTATGCTGACGAAGTTAGAAGGCTAAATAGGCTTCTAAAGACTTATATAACTGGTCAAGGTTATACTTTAAGATTAATAGCTTATAAAGAAAACTATCTCTCGGCTGTTTCTAAAAATCATTTGGATAATTTGATACTCTCATTTTAATTATAAAAAATTCCAGATTATGTAAGGATTTTGTGCATTATAATATTTTATATGAGATTAATTTCTGACATTAAAAATTACTGACCCTTAAATAAACGCTTGTCGAGCTATTCTTTTTTTCCTATCTCCAACCAAATCGGGATGTAAGAGGTCTTTCAGCCATATTTTCATTAGTAATTCGGCTGGGCTAAAACCTGTTGCTACAGTTGGGTAATATTGTCACGGTCTTCGAATGGTTAGAGTGCTGCTCTTCGATGCCAAAGGACTCGGGTTCGAATCCCTGGACTTTTATGTTTTCAATTATTATTTCGATTATTTAATTTATATGCAAAATAGCATTTATGTAAATTTCTTATATGTAAATTACCCCTTAGTTATGCTTCTTAACTGTAACTGTATTATTAACTGTTTCGCCAACTTTATATAAGCAGATGTAACATTTAGTTCTGGATATAAAATCTTGAGTTGAGGTTAGCGAGCTTTGTCTTTATTTGATGCAGCCAATCAATTATCCACGCTAACTTTATCTACGCGACAGTTTGGTGGAGGCGCCGGGTAAGATAATCAAGACGGAAGAGCTACGCAGAAGTCGACGTGTTCATGGATATCCTCCATAGTTTGGCCTATTACTGGATCCAATTAGAGGACCGAGAAAAATGCCTGACTCGAAGGAAACTACGCCAAAACTGCTTGATGATACCAGCTCCGTTCCTGTCAGCGTTCCACCAGCACCAGTACCGATCCTCACGTACCAGCTACCTAGAAATCCCTGTATTTTCTCCGGGAGATGATCAACAAGACGCTAACAAGTGGCTGAAGGACTTTCAACGAATCGCCACCTATAAACATTGGGATGATCAGATGTGCCTGGCTAGCGTTATTTTCTATCTCGCTGGAACAGCCCGACAGTGGTTCGACAACAATGAGGACACTTTCACCAATTTTACTGCGTTCAAGAATTCTCTGAACAATGCGTTTTGCCGAACAGAAGAATTACGACGCCAAGCTGAGAGACTGTTATTAACACGTACCCAGCAAATTGGAAAGACGTCTGAATCGTACATCCAAAACGTACTCTCTCAGTGCCGGAAAGCTAATCCTTCCATGTCAGAAGACGAGAAAGAGGCGCATCTCAAGAAGGGCATAGCGGAGGACTTATACCAGACTCTGTTAGTTCAGGACTTTAGGAGAGTTTGTAAAAAGATGCCGTGAGATAGAAAGTCTTCGACGAAGACGTATCACCCGAACAAGATTTCAGAGGCTACCTAATGTTTCGGCAGTGTCGGCCGAAACAGACGTTGGTGACGTAAGATCTGTAATACGTGAAATTGTAAGGGAGGAACTTGGAAGGGTCTTACCGGAAATACAATACTACACGAATGATGAACCTGAGACGCCACCTGACATTGCATCTATGGTCCGAGAAGAGGTTATGGAGACTCTGGCACCACTCGCTGCTCCGAGACAACGCACCTCTGTTCCTCGACGTAACACCACTTCTCGACGCTCAGTCTCAATATGATCGCCGCCAAGGCGTGAAGTTAGAAATAGCGCCGTTCCAATGCGTAAAACTGCCCTTTAGAGAACTGACAGCACCGTACCTCTCTGCTACCACTGCGGACGCCCAGGACACGTTTTGAGGTACTGTAGGGAGAGACGGCAAATATTTGCAGATTCAAGAGACGCACGAACATTCAACCCCCGACGAGATGCGGATACTGAATCGACACAAAGCTTTGAAGATAGCTACGCAAGCCGACTTCCTCCAGTTTCAGGAGCAACTCGCCTTACCCTCGACGTTCCCGCTACCGCTGACAATCACAGTCACCTTTACGCCGATCTAGCCTTTCTCCACGTCGACCCAATGAGGAAAACTAACTCAGGAGACCTGTGCAGGAGGTGAGGCCGCAATTGAGGAAAATCCTCGGACGTACATTAGAACTAAGTTAAAAAGGAACACCACCCATATCACAGTCAATAGACAGTGTGTAAAAGCCCTCGTTGATTCAGGTGCCGATTACTCCGTTATATCTGAAAAATTACGCCGACAATTGAATGCTCCTATGTTTACTGAAACTGGACCCACACTGAAAACTGTATGTGAAAAACCTGTAGCCGCCTCGGGACGATGTGCATTAAAAGTTAACTTGAATGGAACTTTGAAGCCTTTTGAATTTCTAGTGTTTCCGCAGTGCAGTCATCAAATGATACTTGGATGGGACTTTTTCCGTGCCACTGATGCCGTCATAGATTGTGGAAAGGTAGAGCTTCAACTTGCAGAAATTCTTCCAGACAACATAACTTCAGGCAAATCAGATTTCTCCTTGTTTGCCGAAGCAGATTACCTAATTGAAGCCAATTCTGCGAAGCAAATATGTACTCTTAATCCAGATATTGAAGACGTAGATGAGGCTTTAATTATTGGTGACAAAGTTCTCATGTGCGAAAGAGAGTTATCTATTCCAGCGTCAATTATTAACGTTGAGAGTGGGCGCTGTAAATTATGGATAACGAATTTCTCTCGACAAAACCAACTGATTCCAAAGGGAATAAACATAGCCTGCTTGACGACTATAGAAGACGACGCCATTTGTTCCCTAAAAGGTGAAGATCGAGAAGATTCTAAAGAACACAAGACCAGGTCAAAAATAACTCGAGAAAAATTAAAAGGAGTTTTGGACGCTGAATTGACTTCTTTTGAGAAAGAAGAACTTCTGCATTTATTGGAAGAATTTGGTGACATTTTTGACATTAACAAAAAATCGAGAAAATCCAGATGCAATGCCCCAGCTACATTTGAGCGGATGATGGACACGGTACTACGAGGCCTCAAGTGGAATATCTGTCTTCGCAATCTCGATGACATAATTGTGTATGCACCGAATTTCCAAGAACACAAACTTCGTTTGAGGAAGGTTTTGAAATGTATCCAAGAGGCAGGTCTAACGCTAAATTCCAACAAATGCTCTTTCGGCAAGAAGAAACTTACGATATTGGGACATCTAGTTGACGAACATGGAATCTATCCAGATCCTCAAAAGACAGCTGCCGTAACAAAGTTTCCTGTTTCAGAAAACGTCTCGGATGTCCGAAGTTTTCTGGGCCTGTGCTCGTATTACCGGAGGTTTATCAAAAAATTTGCCGATATCGCAAAGCTCTTGCATGATTTATTGAAAAAAATGCAAAGTTTTCACAGGGAGCGCCGCAAAAGGAATGTTTCTTAACTCTCAAGAAGTTACTGACAAGTGGTCCTGTTTTGGGACAGTTCCTTTCAAACGCAGAAACAAAGATACACTCGGACGCTAGCGGATATGGCATTGGCGCAGTATTAGTATAGGTCCAAGACGGTAAAGAAAGACCATTAGCCTACGCATCCAGGTCTCTGACAGCTGCCGAAAAGAACTACTCTACGACCGAGAAGGAGTGTCTTGCTGTTGTCTGGGCTATCAGTAAATTTAGACCGTATCTCTTCAGAAGACCCTTCACCGTAGTAACGGATCACCACTCTTTGTACTGGCTGGCCAACCTCAAGGATCCCTCCGGAAAACTTGCACGTTGGGCTTTGAAGTTGCAGGAGTACGACATCAGCATCATCTATAAGAGCGGCCGTAAACATTCCGATGCTGATTCATTGTCAAGAAAGTCTCTTTTCGAATCAGTAGTCGAGAACTGTGACGAAATTCCTTCCCTTGCAGCTATCACCGATTACAGAAAAGAGCAGCTAAAAGATAAACACTTGAAATCCATAATTAGAACTCTCGAGAAAGGTGACGGTTATCAAAGTTATCAGATGAGAAACAATGCGCTGAACAAAAAAAATATGATCCTATGAGCCAACAATGGCTTTTGGTGGTACCGAAACAACTTCGCCGTGATGTCTTGAAAAGTCTTCATGATGCTCCAACTTCCGGTCATCTCGGATTTGCCAAAACGTATGACCGAATAAGGAGGAAGTACTGTTGGCCAGGATTATATGGGAGCGTACGCCGATATGTGTCGCATTGCAGAGAATGTCAAAGACGAAAATATCCACCACAATTTCCATCAGGACAACTCCATCCTATTAAACCCCCTGATATACCATTTAATAAAATCGGAGTAGATCTTCTTGGACGCTTTCCGATTACACGAAACGGGAACCGGTGGATCATTGATTGTACCGATTACTTGACAAGATTCACAGTTACTAAAGCGTTACCAACTGTTGAAGCAACAGAAATTGCTAAATTTCTCGTTGAAGAAATCATACTGAAGCACGGTACCCCTAGAGAAATGATAAGTGATCGAGGACGTTCCTTCTTATCCAATCTTGTAAAAGACATCAATCAATTGTGCCAGACGTCTCATCTTCTAACGACCGCCTACCATCCACAAACGAATGGCTTAACAGAAAGATTCAACAAAACATTGGCAGATATGCTGGCCATGTACGTAGATGTCGAACAAAGAAATTGGGATACCATCCTACCCTTTGTTACTTTCGCCTATAATTCGGCAAAACAAGACACCACCTGATTTAGCCCATTCTTTCTCGTACATGGCAGAGATATTGAGACTCCTCTCGACGTAATTCTCCCACATGACACAGAAAATCATGCCAATAATTATGTACAACAGCTGATCATAATTATTGGCAGCTTTCGAAACTACACATCCTGGACGCTCAAGCAGCGGATAAGCGACGGTATGACGAGAGGCACCGACCACTCAATTACAATGTTGGCGACTTAGTTGGGGTATTTACCCCAGTACGAAAAGTGGGAGTTTTCGAAAATCTTTTTAGACGCTACTTCGGTCCTTACCGAATAACTCGACGTCTATCTGACGTAACATACGAAGTACAAGGTATAGAAGTGATTAGCGTTATTATTATGTTATCTCATAAGTAGTATAAATTAAAATGTAATGTGGTTCAAAGATCGTATTAAGTGCTTACATGTTTCAAAAATAAAGTATTTTATATTAAATTGAAAATTCTATATTAATTTTTTTGAGAGGGGAGTGGTGCAGAATATGTTTTGGCCCAGGCCGTAGAAATGTCTGACCCTGTTCATTAGAAATAGAATTTCCCACGAAGATTTTCATCCTGCCGTAAAAGATCGGATCAACGTTGTCGCCAAGTTCGAGATCGGTCAACAGTTTTTTTTCAAGCTTGACTCTTCGATATCCGTTAACAGTTTTAACAAGGCATTTGTCAAAGTATTATATTTATCATATTGAAGAGGATTTGATATTGTTGTAAAGTGAGGAAAAATGAAACTGCCGCTATACTGCACTGTATGCTTCAGCCTGCGAGCTGATTTTTGTGATCAAACGGAGTTGTGATCTCGGCAGCAGCTGAATATATGAGTGTCTGGGTCGTCTTGAGAGAAAAAAAATGTATGTTATGAAAGGCTTTTTTAGTTTTATTTTCCAAAGACAATTAGCATCGGAAACATGCATTCTCTAAGACTTTTGACTTCTAGAATTTTGATTGGAATGTTTTGAACAATGTCAATAACACAATCTTTTCGTCAACAAAACATTTTCGTCGAAAGCATCAACAACGATTATACTTCGTTGTATCTTGCCTAATACTGTAGTTAGCAAACTGTTTTCAAATTGCATAAACCATAACTTTCGCTTGTTACGCCAAAAAATTGGTGTCTTATTGCTACTTGATTAATTTCGTCATTTGTATTATCGAGGTTAGAGTAGAGTTCTTTTTATTTTCAGCCCTTTTAAGTAAAACTCTGAATAATAAAATTGTTAATAGAGATTGAACATAACTCAACTTCCGATGAAAAAATGGGAAGCGATGACATCAATAGTATTCAATAACGATTAAGTATTGAAAATGATATCCGAGATTAAAATGTTTGTCAGCTACCAAAATGGAAATGTCATGAAAATTTTCATCTCTCACTGAAAATACATATAAAATACTGAAGCAACTTGTTTAACGATTTTCAAGTTTCAAAATTCAAGAGTAAGAAAATATTACTTAGTTTTCTCTACAAAAATTGCAAACTATCTTCTTACAGCTAGAAAGCTTGCAGAATATTTTTTAATTCCTGAGCTGGGAGCACTACAGACACTCAAAAAGCATGATTTTCTGGGATTAGTTATTTTTCTATTTGCATGTAGAAATTAGATTTCAAAGTTAAGCTATATGAACATCGCTTGATATAAGTAAAAAGCAAGAAATTATGGTTGTTTAAATTTTTATGAAAAAATAATTCGAAATTTATTCTGTTTCTACGATTTGGTAATTTTTCTCTATACAACAATAAATTCTTTTTTTAAATGCACCACTTTTATCTTATCGGTAAACAGAAAGAATTTAGCGAAATAATGGTTTAAATTCTTTTGAAAAATTAATTCTAAATTTATTCTCTGTCTTCAATTTGGTTATTTTTCCTGTATAAAAATATTTGTTTCTAAACGCACAACTTTTCCTTTTAATAGAAATTTTATATAAAATATTTTATAAATTAATTAGTTTGTTATTAATTTTACCACTTTTAAATTTAAAACATATTTCATTTAAATAAGCCTTTTAAAAAAATTTTATTCATCGAATTCAGCTCTTGGAATACTTCAAGAACTGGTTGGTTTCATACCAGCACGTTTACGACTGTCAATAGTAAATAACTTGTGGCGTCTCTTTTTCCGTGACTTCGTGTTGAGCCGGTTTCGTGTTATGTTTATCGCTTTAGGAAGGAGAGAAAAATTCCTTCTCTTTGTTGTTTGCATTGCAGAGACAATGTCAAAGAGAGTGGAGTTCGAAATGAGACATGCAGATGCGTTTTCCGTCATATTTTAAAGGATTTAATTTCAACATTTGCAATTTGTCTTTTTTTTTTTTACTTTTTTCGTAGTGCCTTCAGTTTGGAGCTTGGAATCGTTAAAATTTAATTATCTATTAATTTATTAAGTCGGATGCTAGTGAAGTTTGAATGCAATATTACTACGATTTAAAAAAAATTTGGACTGCTCACACAAAATCATACTGGATAGATATAATTAATTTCTACATTTTCAATCGCTTTATATCCAATGGCAAAAATATTTTCTTACAGAAAAAATGAATTTCAAAAGGATCTATCTTTTCTACTTTAATTTTAAATCTATTTCTACATTATTACGGTAAAAAATTTAGAGAACTAAGGTTAAATTCAGCTTTTAGATATAAATTGAAAATCTCGACAAAAAGAAGCTCGACAAAAAAGTGAATTTAAATTTTAAATAAATAGAATTAATTTTTGGAATTCAACTAACTCAAGTAAGATCTATAAAAACACTATAATAAATGAATTAATTAGGATGAAAAGCGTTCATATTCGACAATAAAGCAAATGGAATTTATAAAAACAATCTTAAATCTAATAAAATTTCCATATAATACTTTTACCCATTATTTTATAGCTTTAAAATGCAAGTAGGAGATTGCCTTTGAGAGCGGCGTTTGCGTAGTATTAAATGAAACAGAATGGATACCCAAACAGACAATATTTCATTTTAAACCTGAAAGATGCCTTTTATAAGCTTTTATCTATTTATTTTTATTTATATTATCTACTTTTATACTTAAGCTATTTTTATCAATTAGCTTTCTAAAGATTATATATTTCATGTAAAATATTTAGAAATTAATTTGGTAA
>BGPR01007335.1:39990-72007 GCA_013235015.1 Araneus ventricosus | reverse complement strand
GGACAAAACGTTAATGCGTTTATGCCATTTTTTAAAGTGAAATGTGATGAGGGGACGAAAAAATAATACCATGCCCTGAGCGGCATTTACCCTTTTTAAGCCACTATTGAGGAATGGTATAAAAAATCATATTAGTTACACGACGCCACTCACTCTCGCTACGTCACTGACCAAAGTGACAAAACGTTAATGCGTTTATGTCACTTTTTAAAGTGAAATATGGTGAGGGGACGTAAAAATAATACCATGCCCTGAGCGCCATTTACCCTTTCTAAGCCACTAATGAGGAATGGCATAAAATATCATATCGTTTACATGACGCCACTCACTCTCGCTACGCCACTGACCAAAGTGACAAAACGTTAATGCGTTTATGTCACTTTTTAAAGTGAAATATGATGATGAGGAGAAAAAATATTACCATGCACTGAGCGCCATTTACCCTTTTTAAGCCACTATTAAGGAATGGCATAAAAAATCATATTATGTACACGACGCCACTCACTCTCGCTACGCCACTGACCAAAGTGACAAAACGTTAATGCGTTTATGTCACTTTTTAAAGTGACATCTGATGATGAGGAGAAAAAATATTACCATGCACTGAGCGCCATTTACCCTTTTTAAGCCACTATTGAGGAATGGTATAAAAAAATCATATTAGTTACACGACGCCACTCACTCTCGCTACGTCACTGACCAAAGTGACAAAACGTTAATGCGTTTATGTCACTTTTTAAAGTGAAATCTGATGAGGGGGCTGAAAAATATTTTACACAAACTAAATCCATGATGATGGCGGATGGAGGGGCAAGTTAAAAAAAATCATATCTTATCCAGGCTCCACTTACCTTCGCTACGCCCCATCGGGGGGTGGGCACCGCGAGTTCACGGATGAGAAGCTGCCGTATAAGTAAGCAGGTTTTCGCCTCCCCTGATGGCACAATAATGGTGGTGTGGCTCTTAAGGCCCACCTCCGATGACAGGTCGTATCCCGGTAAAACGGGGGGTAGTCGCATCAGCCGCTCGTATTGGGAGAACCACAGTGCCTGACTATCTGTCGCTGCGGCTGGTCATCCAATGTGTAGACCCGGACGCTACTGCACAGTGGGGTGATCCTTTGTGCATTACCTTCGCTACGCCACTGGCCAGGAATTAATTCTATTATTAAAAATATTATAAAATGTAAAACTAAACTGTATTCTGCAAATGATATTAAGATAATTTGAGCCGTTTGACTTTTAACCTAACTTTAGCATTTAACCTAACTTTACGTTTAAATAAAAAGGGATAGTTGGAGGGGGATATGAACGTAAGGGTTACTCAAAAATAATAGAACTAATTGAGAGGTACAGGAGTAGGGAAAAGTTGGAAACCGCTGGTCTAAACATTTGACCTCGAGATGTTGATTAATCTTCAGTTTTCAAACGGCCTGAGTCCGAAAAAAAATTTTTAATACTATTATTTAACTCGACTTGTTTCATGTTTGCGAAGATGAATGACGTAGTTCGTGTTTCTACGCGTCTTGGGGTTACTTTCAAGTAGAATTCACCAATACCAGAATTTTGTAGGACCGATTTTTCTCTCACTTCCTGATATGCTAATTTTGAAATTTTGTGCATGTTTCCAATGATAATACAAAACCGCGTTGGCCTAGTGGTATGGTCTCCGCTTCGAGGCTGGAGGGCCCCAAGCTCTAAACCCGAATCTACTGAAGTTCCATTGCCTGTGCAGCCGGCGATACGCTAAATCATACGCAGGGGGCCAAACGTCCTTCTGCTGGTGTGGTGCGGAAGCTTGAATAGGTGGTGTCAGCTCAGGCGTCGTCCTCGTCGTCCGACCACGGCTCAAAATGTCGTGGTCCGTTCCAAAATAGCCCTCGCGTTGCCTCAAAATGGGACGTTAATATAGCTAAACTAAACAAAAGAGAATATAGGCAGGAATGTTGTAGTTGGAGTTGAACTAAACAAATGTTGCTGCGAGGTTACAAATTCACAATGTGATCCACATTCTCCCATCGCTCAACTATTATTTCTATATGGGTAACAAAAGACATGCTTTTTTATATAAAATATATTGTTGCAAGCACTGCTCGTAATTGGAAAACACTTCACGTACATGTGGAAACTTGCAGGAAAAAAGTACTACTGCAAAGAATGCGCAGCGCAATAGTACTAAACTAAGTTACCAATATTGAACTGAATTATCTGTAAAATGATTAATTTAGTTAAGTTTTGATTCGATACAAGTTAGACCACCTGATCAGAGAATTTTGATATCATAATGTTTATGGAATGAACACTGTTTGTAAAACGCATGATGCAAAAATCGTCCAAAACTCTCTACAGGACAGACCAATGGATCTGGAGCTACCAATGTTCGCGTATGTTAAAGTATCAGTTAGGATTCGAACCTTCAATCCGAAACATTTTAGCATGAGAATGTTATAGGCTTGATTCGTGTCTTGACTTCGTCTGGATTGATTGCATCAATCGTTGCATTCTGTGTGTAACGATTTCCACGCCACGCAGTTTTCAGAAAGAATGACAGATTAAAAACATTATCATGTTAAAAAGAACATTCAATGCTTTGAAGTATGTTAAAGTATCAGTTAGGATTCGAACCTGCAATCCGAAACATCTTAGCATGAGAAAGTTATAGACTTGATTCGTGTCTTGTCTTCGTCTGGATTGATTGCATCAGTCGTTGCATTCCGTGCGTAACGATTTCTTGTCTTCGGCTGGATTGATTGCATCAGTCGTTGCATTTTGTGCGTAACGATTTCTACGCCACGCAGTTTTCAGAAAGAATGACAGATTAAAAACATTATCATGTTAAAAAGAACATCCAGTGCTTTGAAGTATGTTAAAGCATCAGTTAGAAATAAGCTGAAAAATCTAATATTTATTTTTGCTGAGCCTTCACGAGAGCTGTTAAAATATTCACACTGATTCTTCACAATATTGCTATTTTGTTGCACGCGGTTATAGAAGGGGAAAACACTATTACAAAACTGGGTTTATAACTAATTTTGAAAAGTCTATTAAAGAAAATTTGCATGGAAATAAAATTATTATCTCAGAAAAACTAATGTTTTGAATTTTAAAATGGTGCAATAATGGGTTTTGTATAATAATATACTCCATATTGAGGAAAATCGTTGAAATTTATTTTATTTTTAATTAATTAAAAGCCTATTTTAAATTTTGAAAATTTTCTTCAATTTCGTAGTGAGCATCCACTACCCCAAAACAACTAACTAACTAAACTAACACTAAAAATTACAACCCGTATGTTAAAGTATGGTAACTTCAAACATACTTCAAAGCATTGGATGTTCTTTTTATGATGATAATGCTTTTAATCTGTCATTGTTTCTGAAAACTGCGTGGCGTAGTAATCGTTACACACAGAATGCAACGACTGATGCAATCAATTCAGACGAAGACAAGACATGAATCAAGCCTATAAAATTCTCATCCTAAGATGTTTCGGATTGCAGGTTCGAATCCTCTTTGCCTATTCAACTTTTGATTTATTTATTATGCGCATTATTTATCTCAGATTTGGGGGGTATGCTCGTCAGAAGCTGCTGCAGCAGGTGTAAAAGTTCAAAAACTTTGTTTACATGCATTAACATAAATACAAACAACTTATTTTGAAATGAGATCAATGACATGGTTCAGAGTTTTATTTTTAGCATTCATTAGCCGCTAAATAAGTCATTATATCATTGCTAATAAAAGATCGTATTCTATGTCTTGTTAATGATCTCTTTTCAAGGTACGTTGTTGGTGTGTCTGTTTATTATTTGCCAGAAGGCACACCAAACTGGTTGTTGAAATCAGTCATTAGACACATTCAGCAAATTTTTTTCACGATTTTTAGGTTTAATTCGTGGTATCAGACACATTTGCTTTCTTCGAGCATATCTACCTGTTTTAGCCTATGGACAATAGATGTAGAGATTACAAAATCTAATGGAGTGGTTGTCGGATTTTTAAGGAAATATAAAGCAAGCTTTCATCATTGCACCTTCTTTTATTTAAATGTGAAACAGCAAGATCATTTGCCTCACCACAAAAGACTTAACTAGACTTCAGAAACTTTTATTTAACGATTTTTGATGCATTTTAAAATTCAAAATATTATGTATTCAATGATTAAATTCTTAGATTTTACTTTCTCGTATACAAAGTGAAATAATTCTAATTTGTCAGAAAATTCAACCTCAAGATGGTAATGAGTCTCCATATTTAAACCTCTCTGAGTCCCCAAAACACAATTTTGGAATTATGTCTTTCGGTCTATGAACACAATAACTCAAAAACACTTTGAGCTAGAAAGATGAAATTTTGTATGCAGGCTAAACACATCATTGACCAGGTTTTTTTTTGTAGAAACTAATGCGTGTGGCCGGTGAGTTTTCCTAAAAGTGAATAAGAAAGAATCCGCATATGACGCAATAGACGCAACTTGAACTTACGACGTCTTTCCAGAAACTGAGAGTTTCTCAATAACATATTTACTGTCAGAATTGTTGTAAAAAGTGCATGAGTACACCATAAACAATTGAAAATATAACGAAAACAAACGATAAATGAACGGTAACCACAATTAAAATGTATAATACTCAGCCAATTACATTCGGTTATCGAAAGACGTCATATGACGTTCCCGGTCAACAACGTATGGTTATGAAAAGACGTCATGTGACGTTCCCGGTCAACAACGAAGAAGCTGTTAAAGCTGCTAACATGTTTCTTCTTTATACTACGAAGCATAAAGCAAATTATAGATCTGTCTTACATTCTGCACAAAGCCGGGCAAGAGGAAGACTTCCAACATGTTTCTTCTTTATACCACGAAGCACAAAGCAAATTATAGATCTGTTTTACATTCTGCACAAAGCCGGGCAAGAGGAAGACTTCCAACATGTTTCTTCTTTATACTACGAAGCACAAAGCAAATTATAGATTTGTTTTACATTCTGCACAAAGCCGGGCAAGAGGAAGACTTCCCACATGTTTCTTCTTTATATTACGAAGCACAAAGCAAATTATAGATATGTTTTACATTCTACACAAAGTCGGGCAAGAGAAAGACTTCCCACATGTTTCTTCTTTATATTACGAAGCACACAGCAAATTATAGATCTGTTTTACATTCTGCACAAAGCCGGGAAAGAGGAAGACTTCCAACATGTTTCTTCTTTGTTCTACGAAGCACAAAGCGCGGTAATTTTTTTCAGTATGTGTCATTCGGTCAAGTGACTCACTTTTCCGGCCAAGTAAATTTCAGACTCTAAACCCAATGAGTGAGTCGGTGGATGTGGATCATGGTCCTGGTCAAGTGACTAACTTTTTTGCTTTGGTGCTTCCTCTCTGATTCGTCGCGGGGATAAAAATTCTTTTAAGGGGAAATGAACAGAACGTGCGATATTGTGTTAGTAAATGAAAAAGCGAAGGGTGGGTGGAGTGTGAAAGCGAGTGCGAACAAACGCAATAACTAAAAATAAGTGTAATTTCTTGCTACTTTTAATTTATAGTTTTAAAATGCTATAAAACTTTGAAATTCCAAGAACATCACATCGCAGTTGGATAAATTCTCAATAGAATGGTACCAAACTTATTCGCGTAGGGTTTAAAATAGGACCGTTATAAAGCGTTGAATTAGTTTTTCTGTAAAAATTGCAGATTTCATTGCATACTGTCAATCTTATAAAAAATACATCCAGACTTAGAAAATAGTTTATCGACCATTCCTTGTCGATATATTTTTATACTATGTTACCTGACAATCACACATTATTTCACTGATTTATTGTTTAGTATTTTATTCTTATGTTGAAAATAATATACTTCAGCTTTGGAATGGAACTATTTATCCTTTAGAAACTATTGGGGGGTGTAAAATATAGCTTTTGCACACATTAATTAATAATTCTATTTACGTTACGAAAATAAAATAAAAATCTGCGTTTTAATTTTAAATTTTTAACTAAAGATCGATAACACAACTTTTTATACTTAAATTTATCTACTTAATTGTATTTATTTTGAAGTGCCAACTACAACTTTCAGAAACAACTGCTTATTTGAAAACATATTTCCCAAATTTAGTTATATTGATAATTTCTCAATATATATATATTTTATTAAATTTTTAATAAGTAATATTAGGATATATTTTTGATATGTCCTTAATTGTTTTCAAGAACAAGTGTATGCAACTTTTGTATTCTTCATGCGCTTTTTAACATTTTAAAATTGGAGACATAAGTACTATTTTTAATTATTTTTCAAGATTCAGAGTTTATAATCTTAAATTCATGCTATGTCTTTATTTTTTACTGTTTTCTCTTTTTATTTTTCGTCGGATGCTCATTTTGCATTGCTCAACACTATAGCTGGGCTTTTTAACTTAGTGTACATTTTCTATAAATAAATAAATATCAAAAACAATCAATAAATATGACAGGAAAAGAAATTTAAGTGAAACCCAAAATTTAGAACTTTGTTTATTCACATAAAAGAACATGCTTAATCTCACTTTTTTACAGAAAAAGTGCAAAGACACATTGATAGAAATAGTGATATAATGGATTCCGAAAAGTCTTAATAAAATACAGTAGAGTCTCCCTACAACGAAGTCTCCCTACAGCGAATTTCCCTCTATAACCAGATTTTTAATCGGAATGTTAAATAAAATTCAAAATACTCTCCACATAATGAAGTGGTTGTCTTCCTATAACGAATTTTTTCAGACCTTTATCTTTTCGATTTTTGTCATTTTTGAAGAAAGTTGCTAATTTCTGTGCACACAAATCGCTCACACGTGCCTGTTTCTGGAACCACTCGCATTGTTCATTCCAGCGATAACACATAACAATAGAATGCTATGTGAAGGGTAATGCAGTTGTGGAGACCTGGGCTTCTACAGAGGGAGCAACATTTCTATTGGTCAAGATTCCAAGAGAATCGGGGTGGAGTAGGGGTGGAAACAGCAAATGGATGTGACAATACGCATTTTATGTTTATCCGTACTAGTACATATTATTCTCTAAATTGGTAAATTGTCTTCGCTTTTGAGCATTTTGTTTATACAATAAAAATTAGTATAATTTTAACAAATTTATAATAAATATTATAGTGAAACCTCTCTGAGCGGCCAGCCCTCCGTTCCGAGAAAAATTGGCCGCTCAGAGGGGGTGGCCGCTCTGAAGGGTTTTCGTTATAATTACAAGATAATTGCTATAATACATAATATAAACAAGTCTTACACATATTTCTTATTTAAAATAAAGTTTGAGACTTATCTAAAGAGAAAATAGTACTTTATTTAATAATTTTTTACATTTTTTGAAAAAAAATGATACAATTTGTGACTGTTTTAAGTTTTTACCCTTCTCGGAAAAAAACCATTTTTTCAAGTTCGTTTTTCAGTTTAAAAAGTAAATCTCTAACCGATGCTTTTGTTAAATGGGATGCGCGAACTCACCTGGCGGCCGTTCAGAGGGGTTGGGTGGCCGTTGCTAGGGGTTGTTTTAACATTAGGTCTATGGGCCGAAAAATCCGTGCCACGAAAAATTGGCCGTTAAGAGGGGTGGCCGATATGTAGGGGTGGCCGTTCGAAGAGGTTTCACTGTACTTCATTTTTAATTTAAAATCATAATTAAATATTTTTGAACTTATAGCGCAAACTAAAAGGTTTGTAACATTTACTTAAATAACTGCAAAAATCTCTAATCTCCGTATGACGAAATTTTCTCTATAGCGAATTTTACAACTGGAACCAAGCGATTTCGTTATAGGGAGATTTCACTGTATACTGTTTAGCAACGGATTCCGAAACTAGCACGTTTGGACGATTTTACACCAGAAAGGGCTGTCAGGCAATGAGTCTGATGTTTTGGGGATTTCAGCAACAATGGCTATTATCCCCTATTCATTCCAAAGTTCTTTTCAATCCGAAATATAAAAAAAAGAGATGAAAATTGACATCAAAAGACGGGCTAAAATTATTGCCGATCTGATTCGGTCAAGAGAAAAAAAAAATGGCACCCTTCTAGAAAGGCCCCATATTCTTTTCCTTTCTTCACTTTTCCTCTATTTTGATGAAAATAACTCCGCCCGGCGCATGCGCAAAAGCGCGGAGGGTTTCGGAATCCGTTGCTAAACGAACTTATTATAGAACGCAATTGGATAATAAACAGATGCAAATGAAAAAGTTTATAGAAATATGGTAGATAATTAACTGTCGGCAAAATGACAAACAAAGGAAAAAATTATCAAAATCATTTATCACCGAGAGAAAGTCAATTAAATTTGCTAGGTGCAATAGGTCTCAGCAAATTTTTAGTACATTTCTTTTGTTTCAATTACAACTTTTTTTGTCACGAGACCGTAATCATAAGCAGAACTCTCTTTTTTTAATCATCCGCCATGTTGTGTTCGTCTAGATAATGACTTGGGCTTCATTAATTCTTGTCTTCCTTCTTTCTTTTCCCCCCCATCAAAGCAATCAACTTTCCCATATGACATACGAAAATTGGTAAGTTTCTTGTAGTTTCTTAATTTGAATATTCTCTTTACGCCGTTGGTTAAAGAAGCAAAATTCCAGGGAGAAAACTGATCAGAATGATAACATAATAAAAAAAAAGCCCTAATCCAATAAGAGTTTTTAATTAATTTTTTTCCCTTCGTGAAGCGGCAGACGATTTTTCCGCAGACGTCATAACGAATGGATTTGTATTGGCTGGATTTTTTTTTATTTCCATCGATGAATTCGTATTAAAAAAAACTAGAAAAGAAAGAACATTAAACGAGGGACTTTTTTTGTATACTTCGGGAGAAATGAATGATAGTGAAATATTCTTTTTTTTGAGTGAATAAATGGGGAAATCTTGAAGACTGTTTTCTGTTTCAAGCATTTAACACGCGCATATTTCGATTCTTCTTTTTCGTAGAAAATAATTTTCAAGTTTTTACGTGTTCTCCAGGAAGAAATTATTAACTTCATCCAAAACTCATTTAAAAAATCCATTTTTTTTTCACATCATTTTTCTTATTTTCAAAACTGAAAATTTATATATTAATCATCAAAGGTGGCCTGATTGATTGGGATTTTGTTTGTTTTAACGAAAATCCAAAATTTTAACTTTTAAATAATATAAAATTAAAAATTCAGAATTGAAACAAATCGGTAATTGAAATATATTTTATTTTATATTAGGATCGAAGACATTATTTAGTTTCATTAAATGCAACTTAAAACAATCAGGTGGAAAACTTTACAGATATTGCAATAGAAATTGAAGATGAAGAAAAAACTTTTTAGAAATTTAAGAAGTTCATTGAACTTCAGATGAGTCATAGCAATTGGAATACTGAAACTGTTTGAAAATTTATCTCTCGTTGAAGTGCGAAGCGTAATATTATTCTAATGGGGTAATAAGATGTATCTGCATGTGAAGTTCCCCGTCAAACCCTTGAAGTTTATAGTGCGCATGCATTCAGCTGCTGACTAATACTCTCAATCCTCCTCCATGACAATGTTTACCACCAAACTCAAGATTTGAAGCAAAGCTTCAAGTGGCAGGTGTGGTGCCATCTCCGGTATATCCCTGGTTTGGCACCTAGTGATTACTTCATTTTCCTATAAATGAATGAACAATTGTTAGGATCAAGGTCCTGCTTAGAAGAAGAAGCCTAAATGAGCAGATGTATGATTTCAATAAAGGCAGGATGAACAAGTTGGTCGTGCGGTCAGATAAATTCTTCAATCAATTAGGCTATTGCGCGGAAAATGATGTGTTGGCATTTCTCGTTCATCCGATTGTATTTTATGAAAGCTGTTACTTTATAATTTTAATTGGCACCTTTTTTCATCAACCTACGTGTGGTAAACGATCGTTGTTCAATAAGTGATTCGTGGGATGGACAAATGATTATGTTCGATAGTCTATTACCCACAATAGTGCCCTTGTTAGCACAGGAATATCGTTAAACGTCTATAATACGCCCAGGAATATCGTTAAATGTCTTTAGTACGCACAGGAATATTTGAATGCTGTTGATTGGACTCCCTAGGTATTAATTTATCAAATAACGCTATTTTGTTTAAAAACAGACTAGAAATTGATTTTTAAAAAATCTAAATCACTAAACTCGAAGTATTTCCGTTGTTTCAAGTAACATATTAGGAAAAAAATAATATTTAAACTGACGTCTTTTATTTTTTAAATGTCGCCAATTTCAAAATTCTTCACTATTATGGCAATCGTTCTGCCCTTTTACATTCACATATGTTCTTCGTCAAGCACATTATAATTCGTGGCATATACACATGCAACATTCTACAATATTCCCAATTTATATTTTCCATTTTCTATATGCTGAAAAGGAGTAATCAATGTGGATGAACTGGACATTCATCATGAAATAGCTCTTTAAAGTATACAATTGCCACTTCAGCCCATTTGTCCCTACATATTTTAAGAAATTAACTAGGTTTCTGTGTCATTTTTTACATCTGTATGAAGTTAACAAGACGTACTTTATATGTTTATTCGATTCTTATTCTTTTATTACAATTTAGGAATACACCAATCAGTTTTCCATTGCCACGAAACACGTAAATGGCGAAAAGTACAGAAAAAGGCAGCCATAAATGGTGGAAACCAATTAAAGGAAGAACTTCCATTAAAAGATATTTCCGCCTAGCAATCACAAAGGATTACAAGTGGAAAGGTCGGTTACAAGAGCGAGACACCCGAAATAAAACGGATTCGTTCGAGAAAGTCTCATCTTTTCGAACGCGGATCTGGTTTTTAATTGGTGACAGACATCCCGACGCTATTGTCAGCCCGTGGAAAGGAAAAGGAACAAAAACTTCCACTTTTTATCGTTTGCTTATTTTCACTGTTCCCATTCCCTAGTGCCCTCGTCGATTTCTTTTTCCCTTTTCTTTCGGAGAAGACGCTTGAAAACGGTTTTTGGTTCCGAATGCAGCAGGTTGCCAGGAAGATGCTAATATCGCTTAATCTGGCTACATTTTGTACAACTGCTTTTTATGTACAATAATCAATTTGGCGAAAATTTGGATAATTTTTTGCATTTCATTCGAAAGGCAACTGTTTGGAATACTCCTGGAAACAGTTTTGATTCTGAATGTCTAATTTGATAAAGAAATAAGAATATCGCTCATTTGGCGATAATTTATCTCACGCCAAGTGCTTTAAAACAATCATTTGACGGAAATTTAATAAATTTCGTCACTGTTTCGGCAATGCAGTTTTTGGAAATTCCAGAATTTTTCATTTTTGTTCCTATAGTATTTAAATCTAAATTAAAAATTTAATTCTAAAACTTAAAGAAAGCTTCTAATTTATAACACAAATAATAGCACAGAATCTATACTTATAAAAGGCAATGTTTGCTTGCGTGTGTGCGATGTCCAGACGAATCTATCATGGGCATCCATGCCCGGGGGCAAGATGGGGCCGCTGCCCCCCTAGCTCTCAGGGAAAGGGGAAAAAAATATAGTGTAGTCATGTGTTTTTCTTTCAAGAAAATGATTTAAAAGTGGAAAACGAATTAATGTTCACGAAGGTCTAAAACATAAATGCGATTCGAAATTTTTAATTTCGAAAAACCCTTATTTCGAGGACAAAGTGAATGACTTGTTCGGCAGGAAGAAAAGAAATGTACAGTTTGCTTTTTCAGATAAATATTAGTGTCAAATCCATAAACTAACCTATGCATAATTTACCTTACAGTTTGCTTTTTATATCAATGCCATTATAAAATCTTACGAGGTGTACATTTTTAGATTGTTTTCTGTATTCAAGTATAAAGACTTTGCTCCTGCATTTGTGTTGCTTAATATTCAATGGTTTCAAGGAAGTAGTTAAAATAACGTGTTATTCTGTTTTATAGAGTATGAGTACCGTGACCTAGTATTTTAGTAACAGGAAAAAGTTTTTAACAGGGTCGGAACTGGAACTTTTTTATGGCTACTTACAAGTCGCCATTCGTCTTCCAAAATATTAAAAATACTCCATTCCCCAGGTCTAGCCTCTACAAATTATCATATGGGCGCCCTTGGCATCAATCGCACTTACAGCCATGAAATTTGGCACACAGGTAGTCTTAATGATGACTCAATGCACCGCGAAGCCCGAATTTTAAAATTTAATCTAGAAATTTTTTTATATAATATTTTGTGTTGCTTTGGGCGATTTTTCGCACTGATTTCTCAATACCATGGTTTCGGAGAAATGCATGAAAAAACTAGATACATCGGAAAGAGTAAACGTTTTCCGTTCTAATGAAGTTTGTTTCGAACGTCTAAAGTAATTTACTGAATTTTGAAAAATAGTCACTTTTATGGTAATTTTTGATTAGGATTTCTGAAAATTCTCACCTCTGACGTTCTTATAACTCTATCATTTTCATTTTTTTTAGCTCATAACTGAAACCTTTATGTCGGATTTAAAATAAGAACGGTTAAAATATCTTTTTCCTTTAATCTTGTTTTTTTGAAATTAATTTTTCATTGGTCAGTTGAAACAGTTTTTTTTTGCTAGCGAGATTTCTCAGCAAAACATTCTCCGGACGATTCCTAGAATGTATTGTTGCAATTTCATTGGCTGATGCGTGACCTTCCTCGCGGCAGGTGACGTCATATATTATCGCGTTCTTCTCGGAGATGAGATATTAAATGAATGGCTTCGATAATTATTTTCGGCAGTGTCTTATCGTGTTTCTTTACCACGCATATTTCGCTTGCTGTCTAATAATGATTTTCACGCTCCAACTTTTTTAAAATATAGTTTTGGGTTAACGTATTCTGTACTGTTTTTCTAAAAATCAATACTGTTTTGTCATTGTGGACGAGATTTTCTTTTCTTTTTCTTTTTTTCATTTTGTTGAAGTCCTGATTCCACGGGCAACGCCTTGCGTGTACTGCTAGTAATTAATAACAGCATAAAACATATCAGTTGTCTTTTATTTTTTTATCTTACAAAGACACAATTAAGCAGTATTTCGGTTTCTTTTTTAAATGCTTAGAGTTTATGCCTTTTTAGTTTTTAGCTTTAGAGTTTAGTTTTAAATGTCTTAGAGTTTCAAACGGTAAAATCAGTTCGAATTCTACCTATACAGACTTAAAATGTTTTCGAAATTTAGGCCTATAGTTTAGTACATTAGTTTTGGTTTTAAGCTTCGAAAACATAAAATTGCTACATATGCGAAAAGAAAATGTAGAAACCGTAATATTTCCTCTGAAATATTCTTGAAAATGGAACCTTCCTCGTTTTCATGTGTTTGAATATTACCCACGTATCTCATCATGGTATTGTTCTCAGCAAATTGGCTTCGTAAAATATTACTCGAATTACAAATATTAATAAAAAATAACTGTATTCTAACGTTCAATATAATACGACAAAAGTTAATTTTTATATTTTTATTTTATTGGCAACCAAATTTTCAACAGAAGATTTCACCCATGTCTAATAGACCTTTTAATAGGTAATAAATAAACCAAAATTGGTTATTGAATTGAGCGTGAATACACTGGTGTCCAAAAGCTTTGAAAATTTTTAATATGCTAAAAAATTGGAGTTAAAATGGATGCCATGGTTCACAAACAGTAGCGAAAAATCGTAGATCATGATATCATCGGAACTCACATTTTACAGTGAAAATTCGGTCACGAGGGCATTTTTGGGGGGGGGGGGGGTTCCCCGCCGAGAGCACCGTTCCCACGGGAAAGAGAGTCCAGTTCCTTTCATGTCAGCCGCAAACCGCAGGACAGCTGCACCTGGTGGTCGTTAACCAGAAGTGAGCAAGAGTAATGACTTCACACAGAGAGCTGCCACAAAGCAGAGGAATCAATATCTGTCAGAGAGCACATTAGCGGTACCCTTTCGTGTCATACCTGAATAGCCCTGGTGGTGGCGAAAACCAAGAACTTTTCCCATGGTAGGATTTCACCACTGAGAACTTGAAAGGTGAGCTGTTGGTCAACCGGGAGTACGATTAGCCAGTGGAGTGGAAGGAAGGCGGAGCTGCACCCCTTGAGGTAGGGGATAAAGACAGAATGCTGGATGGAGAACGACAAGGGCGGTGAAGAACCGTTTAGGAGGCTCGAACTTGGTTTCAGACTCCGGAAGCGCCGACAGAGAGCTGTGTGATCAGCTCGGATTTAAAGTCTCGAATTAATTCGGACTTTGGTAAGCAACCCCGAGGAATCGGCAATTTCCCGAACTCTCGGCTCATCAACTCGCGAACACTCCTGGTAGTCTCGTGGTTAAGTGTCACTTGATAGGTGGAAGCTATCCGTCCTGTGATTACTATTACTATTCTTGTGGACTAATTTTCCATTGAAGTTTGACGTCTTAGAACTATGATCTTATTGACTGAACTTTGTAAATAATCATATTTAATCTAGACTTCTCTGCGAGAAGTGTTCTTTTAATTATTGCTGTATAAATAAAGTACTAAGGTCAACCTAAGCTTGCATTTATTTGGTCACACCTAGGACAAGATACCACAGGGGCGACCAGAAAATGATGAAGACGAAAAGGGATTTCGACCCATCCCGTTTCACAGAAAGCTGATAATGAGTTGAAACTTTCATAAAAGGTTATGTCTAATAAGCACAATATTTGCATGAATTTTCATAGAAATAGCACGAATATTCGGGAAGAAATAAAGGTTTCTTTAAAAAAATCACAAATTTTTCCGAATGTTTTTTGCTTATAACATGCAGAATTTCAACCAAATTGTACGAAACTTACAGTATACTTGACAATATGTAAAAGAAACCCTGTATTAAAATCTGAATTAAATACTTTGTATATTACAGGAAATATGAGTCTTTGTTACTGCGCATGTGCGAAACGTAGCGTAATCTTGCTTTCATAACTTAAGCGCCAGATATATAGGGGAACTTACGTAAAAATACCAGTTCAATACCGTTAGTATTCAGAAAGATATCGGCATGGTAAGAGCTGAATTCTTTTGATCTCTAAGAGAAACTAAATGATGAGGGTTCTTGCACAAATTAATATTTTATAAACTTAAATATTATTAATTAATTATTTTAATTATTATTTTTAATTAATATTTTTAAAACTTCTTTCTACATTGTAGATTTGTATCAAATTCTGAACTAAGTTCATCTACGATAAGCATGTCTGTACATCTGTATGTACGCGCAGACAAAAATTCAAAAACGCCAAAACCTAAATATATTAAGTTTGGCATACGATGTAAAAATTAGAATTGTGGCTGTTTCAAATTTTGGACAAAATCCTTCAACGGAGTGAATGTCTAGCGGTCTGTGTATTCGTGAGAACGACATCCACATATTATATTTGTATTAAATTTTAGACCTAATCGGTCAAAGGAAAAACATTCTAAATATACATACTCGCTTTTCCTCACTAAAATCGTCAGGTGGGTGTAGGGTAAAAGCAGTCCAACAAGCTGGATAACTGAAAATGTCGCTTTATTTAACGAATATTCCAGAAACTCGAAACACAGGTATCACGAAAAGAACAGAACTTGCACACATTATCAATACAAGCAGACAGGAAATCATTATTAATAACAGCAATAGCTCGAACAAAAGCACTCAGCGTCTAATAGCCGACCAATTCGCAATGGAAAAAAGATTCTAAAGAGATTAAATTCTCGTTGAGTAGGTCGATATTTATACCCTTTTCCGATAGTATGTGACGTCACATAGAAATCTCTCGAGTTTTCTCCATAACTCCGTCCCTGATAGAGAGAGAGAGCGAAAATTCTGGTATTTTCGAGAACTCTCATTTTGTCGCCAGTCGCATAATTTGTTGCCAAAATGGTCGCGAAGTTGGGGGTCGTTGACTTCCATTCCTCAAGAATCCAATAAAATCTCTGCAAATGTTTCTTTCCAACCATAGGACTGACATGGCTGGGAAACAGGTTCGCAACACTACGAATCACTAAACGCGACATATAGTATAAGTATGTCAGAAAATCGAAGGGGAACACTCACTCAGGACAGAACATTAAAATGTTGGATTCTCATAATTTCCAACACCGTTGCGTTTTTGAAACATCTACCATAAATTCCTGATTGAAATAAAAGAAACGTTTTTGGGATAAACGATACATTGTAACAGAAATATAAATTCAAGACTGAACGTGATATTTCTCCTGTATCATGGGCTTTCAGAAGAACGCTTATCAATTTTAAACATCAGTTAAGTGACCAGAACGATACATGAATAGAGGTCTGTGTTTCTAAACCTGTCCAACACCATGAAAATTCTTACCACTCCAATGATTTGCACTGCACATTCCGAAGAGTTTTCAGTGATATCGAGAGTCCTCTCTGATGTCCTGTGATCGTGAATATACGAGAAACTTTGAAAGTCCACTGGTTTACATCGATGGGTCCAAAGAATTTATAATAAAATCGAGAGTTCATATAGCTTTCCTCCGATCACATATAAATAAGAACTCTTGACTCTCCACTGCTTTACATTTTCTGTGTCCGACGAATTTTCGTTGAAATCGAATGTCCATTTTTTTTACCAATGACAGTAAAGTCACGAGAATCCTTGAATTAGCACAATTTTATCCTGAATCTGTTCAACGATTTTCAAAGAAATCGAGAGTGAATTCTGCTGCTCTGTGATCATAAAGCCTTAAGAACCCTTGACTCTCTATTGATTTAAGTTGCATATTTCCGACTATTCTTTTACAGTAAGATCAAGGGGACATGAGAATCTCTGCATTTGCGCATTTTTATCCTGAATCTGTTCAACGATTTTTAAAGAAATCCAGAGTCAATTCTGTTGCTCTGTGATCATGAAACAAGAAAACTCTCAATTGTGCTATTTTATTTGGCACATGTTCAGTAAATTCGGTTAAATCGTGAGTTTATTCTTGTCCCCTGATCATGAAAAAATCTTGACTCTTCGCTGCTTAAACCGAGTCCATTTTCCTGTCATCTGGTTATGAAGATACGAATCTACCCCTACCGTATGTTTATAATAAGGTTCAATTTTAGTGTCAGAGTGTTAAATTTCTTGCTTGTTTCTTCATCATTAGAATTCTGAAAGCATACTTCGACAGCCTACTTTCACGAACACCGAAGCCAAAATAGACGACATTAAAATTCCGCCATCATCATTTAACGAAAATAAACAAGTTCGGATGAAAACAACCGAAACAACTCGTTCAGGTGAAAGCTTCATTATCTTTATCAAAATACATCGTGCGAAATCATAATGTGGATTCCCTTTAAAAACCGTTTGTTTCTTAAACGGAGAATAAATATAGCGTTGCACTTTAATACTGAACACATTGAAAAAAGAAGAAAAATAGAGAAAAGAAAGTTTTTTTCTTTCCCTAAGGAGCTGTTTAGAACGATTTCGGAACGATTTGTTTACCCCTTAGCCGTTTGGTGCTGGAGTATTATCATTTTTTCGTTGCCAACCTAGATAATAAAAGTTTCAGTTTATTACCCTAAGAGCAGACAATTTTAGCATTCTTTAAAGCCTTTGGCATTTTCCAGGGTTACCGTTTCTTTCATTTCACAGCAAACGATTTATTTATTTATTTCATTTTTGCTTTTTTTAAAAGCGAACAAAATTATCGTTTGCTATCGTTCTTTTAACGAAACCCATTTCACAGTCGTCAAATCGAATAGGATTTCAGATCATGTCTTAATTTATTATTCATGATGTTATGTCTCTCTCAATTCAACTTAAATAATTAAAGGATAACGTAAAATCAGCCTGGGGGAAGATGTAAGCATAATTAAATTTACCTGCCTCGTAAAATTTATTGAAGCAGTCGATTTTTATACGCCAGTCGCAGAGTATTTAAAATGTAATTTCCGGAAAATACCAACCGTGGTATTTCGGATTTTTCTAATCAAATATAAAATATAGCAGAAGGTTTTGGAACGATATAAAAAGTGCAAACGATAACTTTCATCATCTGAATTTTTATTAAATTTTATTTATTTGGTTTAATCTCTAATGACGATTTTTCTGCAATTCAAATTTACGATTTTTAACATATTATGCCTTAATTATTAAATAACGCATTAGTATGCAATACGTCACTGTAAAGGAAGAGGACAACTTTTAGATTGAAGATCCCAGTTTTTTAAAATTGTCTTTTTTAATTTCCTTCCATTTTTCATTTTTGTTCTCTTTTTCTTTTATATTAAATATATTTATCCTTCTTTTACATTCCCCCCTCAAAAAAAGTATGAAATATATCAAATTAGTGTATTCAAAACTTTGTAGAAATTAAAAAATTAACATAAAGCAGCCATCTAAATTTCTGAACAATCTTCTTATACTACAAAGAAATTAACATTTTCATATGTTTAATATTATTTTCATAATAAATACCAAAGATTATTTTTTTAATTTACAACCTTCAAGTTTTCCAGATTTTCTAAGAACATGGTTTATAAAAAAAGCCATAAAAATCATCCAAGTTTATTGTTTCAGACCCTGTCCGATTTCAAAATTACATTCTTAAATTTATTAAACAAATAATGTGGGATGTTTTAATGCAGTTTAGACTCTTTAAACGCTTTTATTTTATTTGATTTGTTTCATGTTTGTAGAGATGGGATTTTATAATCTATTTTTCACTCTCTTCTATTTCCGTTACAGTTTTGAAAATGTGTAAACTTGTGTATTATCAGTGACAAACATTGTTTCAGAACTTAATTATCAGTCAAGATTACTTTAATTAATCGTAACTGATAATTAAGATCGATGGTAGTGATCGAACCACCTGGTAGTGAATTTCAGAAAAAATTATTTCAAGAGTTACACAACAGGGTAACCATAAGTGGAGCTATCCCACCTTGTCGAAGCATGCGGGGTTAATTGAAGAACGGCCGGACACTGAGGTCGAATTCCTAACGGACATCACCAACCATGGCCCAACTCTTCCGAAGGACCATGACCATGACCCAAGTCCACCGACTCACCCATTGGGTTTAGAGTCTACAAAGATGGACGTGGAAGAGTCAAATCCAGCACCAGGGAGGCCGCAGAGTACCTCCCCAGTACCCTGGAGCAGTATTTATTAAACATATAAGGCATTAGGCATTTAGCTACTTGCAAGTAGCGGAAAGCAAAATCAGTAGCAACGCAACAAAACAAACTTAACACAAAAAAGCACCAACGGGTGCAACAAAACATAAAAACAAGATTAACAAACCAAAACAACAAAAACTCCCCCGAAGGAGGCATGTATCATCACAGGCGGAGGTAACTCAACTCCCACCATTGCTGCAGCCCCAGGATAAGCGAGAACTCGCTAACTTATCCGGCGGCTTCTCATCCATAGACTGGTGGTACCCCGACCCTCTAAATCACCCCGGCCTAGCGCGAAGCCTCCTGTGCAATCTGAATGAGAGTCGCTGCGACAGCTAGAGTGCTGAGGCTAGAATTCTAACGGCCATCCACGGCCTTGCCCCTACCTTAGGAGGCACGCACTATTACCGGCAGAGGGTAACCCCCAACCATTATATTGCCCAGCAGGTATCGAGACCCGCTTATTTATCCGGTGTCTTCTCATCAACGTACTCGTGGTGCCCTCCCCTCAGTGGGACTCACTCTCAGTGTAAACAGAAAAAAACTGGATCTACCCCCGCCCTGCCTTAGCTTTCGGGATTCTGAATGGCAGTCGCTGCAATAGCTTCGAGTAACTGAGGCCGGAGTCCTAGCAGCCCATCACCGGACCACGGCTCGACCCCTCCCGAAGGTGGTACTACTATCACTGGTGGAGGAACTTAAAGCCCCACCATTACTATACCCCCAGGAGAGGCGAGTTCCGGCGGCAACTCATTAGTGAACTCGAGGTATCTCCGAGACATTCTCAGGGTAAACAAGACAGTTCTTGACACCCTAATCTTAAATTTAAAAAAAAAAACACCTTTACCCTAGTTGCATAGGTCCATTTAAACTCCAAAAGTAAACTAAATAAGAATGAAGGATGACAATTACTTGCCCGTAGGGTTTCAATAACCGATTTTTGCACTATTTGTTCTCAGTCTATTGCAACATACCTTCCAGAGATAACTTTTTAAAGGAATCCTTTACTCAGCTTAAAGTAGAGTAGTTCAGGAAAAGTTACAATGAATCGCAACTCGATTGAAATACTTTTTACTACCTTTTCCATAAATTAATAGTATATACCTTAAGGATGTCAATATCTGTCTGTTTACCCTACTTTGAATCAAACCTTATTAAATTCTATATTATACTGGCAGTACGCGCACGGCGTTGCCGTGGAATCAGGACTTCAACAAAATATGAAAAAAAAAAAATGCCCACAACCACACGAAAAAGTTTTGGAAACAAAATCAAAACAAAAGGTACACATTATTGATTTTCGACAATGACACGAATGTAATGACGTCACCGGAAGGAATCGGATTGTAGAAAGCATATTACGTCACCTCCTGCGAGGAAGGTCAGCACCAGCCAATGAAATTGCAACAATGCATTCTGGGATCGTCCGGAGAAATGCTCTCTGTCAAATCTCGCTAGCAAAAGGCTGTTTGAACTGATCAGGGAAAAGTTAATTAAAGAAAACGAAATAAGATATTACACAGTCCAGTCACATTAATGTGACCACCACCTACTTTCGACGTCAACGTGAAACAACCAATCACAGAAGGCAGGTAGCAGCACAGTGCAGGGAAGTGTATATAAAGGATGTCCTAGGGCATCGGAAAGCATTTCAATCGTTGGTGTAATGCAGAAACGTAGCGATTTATCCGACGTCCAAAAGGGCATGATTATTGGCTTTCGGGCCAAGGGTGGAAGCATTTCGGAAACGGCTAATTTTGTGAACTGTTCGCGTGCCGCCGTGGTAAAAGTATACCGTGCATGGCAATATGGCACTATCCAAAATCAGCGGCGTGGCACGTGTGGTGCACCACGGGCTATAGATGACAGAGGCGAACGAAGGCTATGGAGATGCGTTCGGGCGAATAGACGTGCAACTGTTGAGCAACTGACCGCCCAGATGAACCAAGGGACTACATCATCATTGTGGAAGGCGCGATGGATCAGCACAAGTACGCATCTGTCCTTGCGGACCATGTCCACCCTACATGCGAATTACTTTTTCCTCAGAATGATGGCATCTACCAGCAGGACAATGCGAGGTGTCATACAGCTCGCAGTGTATGTGCGTGGTTCGAAGAGCACCAGGATGAGTTTACCGTACTCCCCTGGCCAGCAAACTCACCGGATTTAAACTCAATCAAGAATCTGTGGGACCACCACGATCGGATTGTTCGCGCCATGGATCCTCAACCGCGTAATCTAGCGCAGCTGCCCACGACACTGGAGTCGGCATGGCTCAACATCCCAGTGAACAGCTTCAGAAACCTAATTGACTCTCGTCCTGCACGTCTCGCAGCGGTCCGCTCTGCCAAAGGTGGTTATTCTGGCTTTTGACAGGTGGTCACATTAATGTGACTGGACTGTGTATAACCGTTCTTGTTTTGAATCCGACAGAAACGTTCCAGTTATAATGTGAAAAAATATGAAAATTATAGAGCTGTTAGAACGTCAGATGCGAGAATTTGAAAAATTCTTATCAAAAATTACCATAAAAGTGACTATTTTTCAAAACTTTCTCAAAATTCAGTAAATTGCGTTAGAAATTCAAAACAAACTTCATTAGAACTAAAATTGTTTGTTCTATCCGATGGTGCGTTGATTATTTCTCAACGATCATTAGAAAAGACACTATAGCCGTAAACGTGCCAAAAATGACCCAAAACAACATAAAACATTAAATAAAAAAATTCTAGATTAAATTTTAAAATTCCGGTTTCGAGGTGCATTCAGTCACCATTACGACTACCTGTGTGACAAATTACATGGCTGTAAGTGCGATAGATTCGTCTGGACATCGCACACACACACACACACGCGTAAACATTGACTTTTATAAGGATAGATTTAAGAGCAGTATGCCACTTCTAAGTTTATTAACTGTATTTTTAATGCCACTTTTTCTCCAGCAATTTCAATATTCGATGGTTTTCGTTCTCAGTTGTTCGCTGCTGCTCCTGGTAACTATTTGGTAATATACTTTCGTCTATCCATTTTTCCCGCAGCGGCGCTAGCACATCGCAGTAGCACGTTATTCTTATATAACACACTTCTTATATAACATAACTTCTTCAAATATAACACACATAATCTCTCTTTTTACGTTTATTCTCTAAATACGTGTTCGTTTTTCAACATAAAATATTTTGCAGTTCGAACTGTCCATTAACAGTTCACCCGTTGTATAAATACTTAAATTTGAAAACTACCTTTCGGAAAATCCTGTATAAGAAAGAGGAGGATTCCGTTTCCTCTCTCTTTCGAGAAATTGGTAAACAAACACACAGAAAAAGTATTAACAAAAAATTAAATTAAATTAATATCTATGACTTCAGTGCTCTTTTTAATATTTGTATTTTTTAAACACATAAAAATTTTGACATTTAGATAGCAATGATTATATTTCATGGATTATACCATCCGAACAATTTGTTACCCATTTTTAAATAATAAATGCCACCTATTCAACAATTTAATTCATTTTTAATCATAGCCACTGTCACGTGCAAACAAATAAATGTATTAATGTTTTTACAAGGTAAAGCGTAATAAACGCAATGAAACTAAAATTAGTTCCAATTTAGTTGTTATGCTACCGTTAAAGAGTATAATTTAGTTACTTCATAGAATAACTAGACATTCAACTAGGTAATTCATGAAATACCTAGTTATTCTATGAAATAACGGATTCCACGCTTTAAATGTAACAGCTATTTTTAGTTTATAACTTTAAAATGCAACAGAATTTTTTGAAAGCCAACAACATTACATACACGTTTGAAAAATCCTGAAAAAAAAAGCGATACCAAAATTTATTCTTTTGATTTACAATAAGCACAGAATTAAATTCTTCATAAATATATAACAGATTGTGATTAATTTTTCATGTATAAAGAATAGTTATAATATAAATAATTTAGTACGGATAAGAATAAATAAATAATTTATGATTAACTATCCATAAAATTTAAAATGTATAGCATCTGGGTAAAATTTATTCGTATATTCAGATTCATTCATATCTGATTAGGTGTTTTGCAGCCTAATATATTAAAAAACTAGCATTATAGCATCTGTAGGATTTTATTTTCGATAAAAAAAGCTAAGAAAGATTTTTTCTTACTGTTCATATAATTGATATATTACAGCAAATTAGATTAGATAAGATTTTAATTAGATTAATAAACCTATTTATTATATACTGTTACGGCACCATACGTCAAATATTATTACACACACACAAATGCTGTTACAAATACGTCAAATACTATCACACAAATACTTCTGCAAGTAAGTTAAATATTATTACAAGCAAGCTTTACAATTTAGGACAGCTTACAGATAAGAATTCAAGCGGTACTGCCTATGAAATCCAACACTTAGATGACTTTAAGACATAAGCCCAATTGCATAAGTCTCTTTACAATGGAAATAAGTGCCAGAAGCAATTTCTATCGTTGTATAATGGCATGCATGCATATAAAGCTTCACATTTAAAACCATTATACATACGTCTAGACAATATTTTAAACTCTGAATAATTTAGCTCTATGAATAATAATATGATAAGTTAAATTGCTGTTTTCATTGTTTAGGACTTTTAAACTATGCCTTTAAAATAAATCCGAACTTTCTCTAATTTCTTAAGGCATTACTTAGAGTAGAAAATACTGGAAACGGGTTCGTAAATTATTTAATCTGCCATCTTCTGTAGCAGAATTAATTAATTTCACATTAATGGCGTTTAAACTGTCATTTATGATCCTAATTAGGCGAATGGATTGTGAAAGATAACTCATTTCTCCAGAAAGCTTTTAAGATGCAAAATGCTTGTTCATTCGTGATGCTCGTTATTTCTGAAGTTTGGTAATTACTGAGCAATAATGCATACGATAAATAAATATTCGAACTTAGCTTTAGTAAGGAAAAGAATTCGCTTAATTTAGAGAAATGGATTTGTGTCCTGGAAATCGCCAATAGAATCTAACGATTTTAAACGGTATAGAAAGTATAAAGAAATTATATTTCTATTGACTTATGTAGTGAAAAATCGATCACGAAATTCCATTTTTACGAACATGAAACAAATCAAGTTAAATAAAAGTATGTAAAAAATATATATAATTTGCGGTATTCTTAAATGATATTTTTGAAACGTTACGACATTTTCGAATTCTAGCAACAACAATCTAAAGTTGAATAAATTTTGAAGAGCATAATACCTAACTCATACATGATAGATTTTATAAAAGACTAGCTGTTATGCCCGGCATTGCTTCGGATTAAGTACTTTCAAGTCTAATATTTTTGATGTAAAAAACTACTTTTGTATTGAAAATAACAATACTCAAAATTCTTTTATCATCTGAAACGTTTTTTAATTAAAATGAGTGTATCAATTGAACCAGACGAATTTTAAGAACCGTCGATAGCTAATTTTCTCCATAAGTTATTAATATCTCTTGCATAGGTACTTCAAATTTTGTTCATAAATCTTGCAGAATGAGAAAGATTTTAATTGATGTTTTGGGACAATTACACAGTAAATTTTTCGTTAAGAAAAAACGTTAAAATAAATATGAATAAAAAATAATACAATTCGTCTTCATCCAAAATCCTTCTAATGTAATCTAGCAACAGTCCTTATGCATTCTTGTTCTTCATCAACAAAAAAAAGTGTTATAAATTGTAAACTTATACACAATTTAATTTTCGAAAAATTATTAAAATGAGGGCAACGAATTGAACGGAAATGAAACTTGTGTCATGAAAAGCTAATTATTTTTAATATGTGTAAAAACAGTTTTTGTGACTTAATACATATTTTCGAAAAATATCACGCAAAATGCCAAAATCTTGCCTAATTTCCAATTAACTGAAATTTTAATGAGGTTTGGAGCTTCTAAAAGTTGACGGTGAGATCTCTCTTCTTATATGAAATATATTTATAAAAATAAGCAAAAATATCCGAGATAAAGGTAAAAAAGTGAGTAGCTACAAATTTGAGTTATTTCAAAATCGTCTGCAGGTAATTAAGAATTTATTAAATTTTGAAAAATTATTGAAAATTGAAGGAAACGTTTCACAGATATAAAATTGGCATCATTGAAAAGGTAAAATTATAAATAATTGAACTTTAAGATGGTATAAAAATATTTTTTTGGGCAACAAATTGAACCGAAGTTATTGCGGAAAAATGGTTTCGGTCAATTTCTAATTAACTGACTGTTTAATTAACTTTAGGGCTTCGAAAAGTTGACAATAATCTTCCTCTTGTCTTAAATAATAAATGCGCGAAGTTTGGTAGAAATCGATCCAGTAGTTTAGAAGGCGATGTGAAACATACATACATACCCGCAATGACTTTTATTTATATTAAGATTTAATTTAGTGAAACGGATTTGTTTTCAAGGAAATTCGTCAATAGGATCAAACAATTTTAATCACTAGTGTAAAGAATAAGACTTATATGGACGAGTTTTCTGTTTTGTTTATTTTGGATTCACAGACCTTTTTCCGGTAACCCTCCGATTTAGGCAATCGCCAAATCCATTTGGATACTGTATCAAGTGCCAAGTTGGAATCAGTTCTTTCTTTAGTACACAAAGCGTTGAATTCTGTGTTCTGTGAGTTTGTGTAATTCTTTTCAATTAAATTAGTTTAAAAATATCTTTAAACGACTTAGTTCCAAATGGAACGATTCTAATTAGCTAAATGGTTTGGTTAAAAATTTTACCGCCATTGATTTCTAAATCGTTTGACTAATTATTTAACCTCCAAACAAGCCTTAAAAGTCACCACAAAGAGCGATAATAAACAATTATGGCAGTCTTTTCACAAAATGAGGCTCTTATTTTAAGAAAATCGTCATTGCAGGGAAAGCATCGTCAGAAGAGAAACTCCGTACGAGCATGGAAAATATTATATTCCGTGTTTTCTACACTAACTTTAGCCTGGAAAAAATTATATTCGGTGTTTTCTGAACAAACTTTAGAAACACCGAACTCCCGAACATTATCGTACTGTTTTTGTTGGTTTGTTCTTTTTCTACAATAGTATTGTGTGATTTCTTTTGTTAATACTTCTCACTGCACGGATGCACTTCTGCATTGGCGCATTCATCGTGTTAGTGAAGTTTATTACTTATATGATTTAGTATTAGAATTTATGTATACCATAGTGTAACTGTTTCTTCATATTTAATTTATTGGAATTAGTTTCCCTTCGGTTCAAATATTAATTTGTTATGCTTATCGCTCGTTTTATATTTGAATGTTCTTAATCTTTTTGATTGTTTTTTATTTTTGTTTGAATATATATCAACAACCCATTATAGTTGAATAAATTCTGAAAAGAATAGTACTCAAATCATACATGTTGGATTTAATATAAGATTTAAAAATTCGATTAAAATATGATTTAAGGGATTCGTGTTCATGGAATTCATCAATTGAATCAACCGATTTTTAACGCAGAAATCAGGTTTCCATTGACTCATGAAGCAGTATAATTTAATGAATACTAAAAAATAATAACACTATAAAATAAATAATAATATTATAAAATAATAATAATAGAAATATTACATATTCATTGCTTTTTCATTAAGTATTATTCTTACGTTACAAGATACATTATGCAAGATATGCGAATACAATGTACTATAAACGTAAAAAAAATTAGATTACGAGAGTTTTGAGAATCAGTTCGTAGTAAACCTCTTCGAGTCCAAAGAAAAATTTTTGGAATCAGGTCTGTCTTTGGAAATATGTCACAAAAATTGCAAGTCTGTCGGTCCAACCGTGTGAATGTGAATACAATAGCTCAAAATACGAGAAACCTAGAAGGATGAAATTTGGTATATGGTTTCAGCGGCGTTGCTAAAGGCGGGCGAAACTTCGAAAAGGGCGGCAAAATCAGAGATGTTGGGAAATAATTTTATAACTAACACGAGTAGAGATATAGGCTTAATTATTATTCTTATAAAAAACAAGCAAGCAAACTAATGTATGTACTGTTCGTTTCTAAAACCCGAGACTAGCGATTTTGGGCGATTTTACTACTGAAAGGGGTGATAGACATTGAGTAAGATGAGTGCTTTTCTGGAGTTCTTTGTTAGGGAAAGACCTTCCACCGATTAGTTGTATTTTTTTTAGTTAGTCTTTACAGCAAATTAGTAAATGAAAATAAAATGTTTATATTGTATGTTCTCGGATTTCGAAACACTCCGCGCTTTTGCGCATGCGCCAATCGGAGTTATTTTGACCAAAAGAGGGGAAAAGTAAAGAATGGAGGGGGAGTTGTTTACATTTTACTGAGCGTGATCTGACAAAAAACTCCGGAAATGCGCTTATCTTACCCATTGCCTGCCACCCCTTTCGGGTGTAAAATCGTCCAAAAGTACTAGTCTCGGGATATTGAAACGAACTATATGTACTGCTAAGTAAAATGCAAATATCTCCCCCTCCATTTTTCACTTCGGCTCTATTTTGGTTAAATCAGCTTCTCCTGGCGCTTTCGTAAAATAGCTGATGGTTTCCATATTCTGAGAATGATAAGTAATTCGTAATTTTTTTCTTTTGCCGGTAAATTGCCGATATTTTAAGGAAAGATTTATGGTGGACGCGCAATTTCGCGACCTATCTGCATAGGTCGAAGGTGTGAAGCAACGAATTTCATTACTAATAAATAACGCCTGGAATTTATTATTTTTATTTTGACATTTAAGTTCTCTATGTAACCTGTAAACAGTGGTGGACTGGCCAGGTTGCCATCTTGCCAGATTGCAATTGGCCCCCTTACCCATTAGTCAATATGGGCCCCCCAGGATGTGTATGCCCATTTTAAGAAATTCATTGTCTGAGACAAATTAGAAACCTATATTTCACTCTCTATTCAAATGGAATTGTTAGATCATTTGGGTGCAAAGTAATTATTGATAGATTTGGACAGACATCTAGTGAACTCAAAAGTTTACTGATTTGCTCTTAATGAAATGGCTTCTGCACTTTTGAGTTGGTAATCTTTGAAAGGACGAAATATATTTAAAAAAATTGAAATTGGTAAATAATTTGCACTTTATTTTCAGTTTGTTAAAAAAATTCTCAAAATTACAATGTAGTTACAAAATTACAGTATTTTATATTGGTATTTCTTACTTCCAATAATATGCATAATACATGTATACTTTAATTAGTAATAAACATAGCAGATTTTTAGATTAGGAAGAGATTAAAATACATAATTATTATTATAATTAATAATTATTACTTGATAATAATAGTAATATTATTAAATAATAATAATATAATAATTTATTATATTATTATTTATTTCGTTTATTATATTTGTAAGAAATAAAATTAAAAAAATGTAATGTAAGATGGCATTGTAGATATGTAGGGCCCTATTGACTCATGGCAATCGCTATTCTCACATCCAGTCCGCCACTGCCTGTAAAGGAAGGGAGGCATGTTGTAAGTTCGACACGGATGGTAAAAGTTGCAGTTATGCTTCTGTTTGTTTTTACCATTAGAATTCTGGGTAATTGTATCAGATATTGGAGCTAATCCGTCTACTGAATGACGTGAAATCTCGAAACCGCAATAAACTTAGCTGATGTATTTTAGTTTAAGAGTTTTAAACTAAAATTCTCATTTTAGCGTCTAATTTTCAACTAAATTCTTCAAAGGATAAGCTTGAGGTGATCTGTATCGTTATCCACTAATGGAACTAAATCTATTCCAGTTCGTCACTTGAAGCTTGTGTAACAGCTTTTACTACAACTTCAATTTTCTTCAGTACTATAAATATTGTCATTTTTTCCTAATGATCAATATCAGTATCAGTGTTAGTTTCATTGTTATTATTACTGTTAGTGTTCGAGATAGCTTCGTGTTGTATATCCCTCTGAGCGGCGCAAACGTCTTTTTACGTTTTTCATGTTCAGTTCAAAAGCGGATAGCTCGTATTTATATGAAAATTTTCTTAAACAATCATGGATAAAGTGTTCTTAAGATTTCAGAGATATAATTAAATGCAAAAAAGATCGATTCATTTACTTTAAAGCTAAGTTTTCTAACCTGATAGCTAAAAGTGCAAAATAATTGGGCGCTCAGAGGGATATAACCACAAAACCACAGTGGTGACCCGGACGTGATATGAACACGCAACCTTCTGACCTGGAGTCTGCTTGACCATCTGTCGGTCTGCCTATTCGAGTGCATGTGAACGTGAAATTTCTAAAACGCAAAAAACTTGACGGATGTATTTTAGTTTAAGAGTTTTAAACTAAAATTCTCATTTTAGCGTCTAATTTTTTCAACTAAATTCTTCAAAGGATAAGCTTGAGGTGATCTGTATCGTTATCCACTAATGGAACTAAATCTATTCCAGTTCGGCACTTGCAGCTTGTGTAACAGCTTTTACTACAACTTCAATTTTCTTCAGTACTATAAATATTGTCATTTTGTTCCTAATGATCAATATCAGTATCAGTGTTAGTTTCATTGGTATTATTACTGTCAGTGTTCGAGATAACTGAGTGTTGTATATAACCACAAAACCACAGTGGTGACCCGGTCGTGATATGAACACGCAACCTTCTGACCTGAAGTCAGAGACCATCTGTCCCAGCGAATGAGAACGCGTTAAATTAACCCATTAATATCTAGCGTCCTTTTTCTAGGGAATCTCTTCTAAAAATGCACTATAAATTCACAGGATTATGTTTTCAATAAAAATTTTACAGAAAAGAATTTTCTATTATTCATTTCCCTTTTATGCAATCGATGGTAGTACATATCAAGCACTCGGTTGATAATACAACCATTTTATATTCAAGTCAGTCTCGGAAAGTAGTTTTTTGCAATTTCAAGAAGGAAAGGGCAAGTTTGGTCAATTATCAACCATTTCATTTACTTCCATTTAACAAATATATCAGTAAATACAATTGTAAGAATATGATTTCTTTTTGGAATATCACATAATTTGATAGTTATTTTGCATTAATAGGACTTCGCCTAAATAGGGATGCTACACTTAGAAAGGAAATAAAACATAAATTTTTCAGGCAGGATTTTTGGATTTTTTTAGTAATTTTCCAGTTAATTTTATGACATGTAATATTAATAAACAAAATACTATCAGAAAAAAATGCGACTTTGTCATTAATGGGTTAAAATACAACAATTTAGATAAATGAATACAATATATTAAAAAATCGTTGTATTAAAATTCGAAGTTAATCCTTGAATATTAAAGGAAATATGAGTATTTGTAGTAAATAATATTTTACGCATGTGCAAGACGTAGCGTAATTTTTCTTTCCCAACTTCAAAGCTAGATAAATAGGACAACTTATATAAAAATTTCAGTTGAATACCATTAAGAATTAGAAAGATATCGGCATTGCAGCTAGGCGAATTTCAGCTGCACTCTAAGAGAAGATAAATGAGGAATTGAACACATTGTTTTTTAAACTTGAACTTTCAAATAATTTTATAGAATTTAATAAAAGTTGAATATGCTGAATACCCAGGAATACTTATACGTAAAATACATAATTTAACTTATAAATCGAAAAATACAATTAGAAAATTTAAGTTTAAAAATATCAGTTAGCGGAAAATCCCTCATTATTTTAATTCTCTTAGAGAGAAACACAAATTCCGCTCGTTGGAATGACGATATCTTTCTAAATCTTAATGGTATTCAACTGGAAGTTTTTTATAAGTTGCTGTATTTGAAGCTGTGAAAAAATATTACACTACGTCTCGCACATGCGCAGTATTATTTACTACAAATACTCATATTTCTTTTAATATTAAAGGTATTAACTTCAAATTTTAATACAATGCTTTTCTAATATATTGTCGAATATTCTGTATGTATGTCGAATATATTATATGGTCGAAAACTCTGCATTTTATAAGCAAAAAACATGCGAGAAAATTCGGGATTTTTAAAGAAAACCTTTATATATCCCAGAATGTGCGGGTTATTTTTACGAAAAATGCATGTAAGAAATGAGCATATTAACTGATAAAATTTGAGCTGATGAAATTTGCAGATCATTATCACCTTCTGTGAAACGGGGTGAGCTGAAACTCTTTTGCGTCTTCATCAATTTCTGGTCGGTCCTCTAAATGCCCTCGTGACCGAATGTTCACCATAAAATGCGAGTTCAAGCCTATTCGTCACATGGTTGAAGTCCAAGCTCAATTCCTCCAGCCTTCCTTGAGAAATTCGAAAAAATGTGTGAATTCGAAAGTGTCGGGATACTTTTGATCATATAGTATATGTAGAGATATCTTAATAAAATTGTTAGCCAGTAAAAAAGAAGAGGAAAATAAATTAATCAAAAATTATGTGTATATAAAATGGTTATTTAAAATCAAAATATATGTGTCACTACAATTTCTCCTAACTATAAACTTTACCGAATTATTTATTGATATATTCTTCCATTTTCTGTTGCTGGAGATTGATCATTGTTATTGACGGTTTAAAGTGGAGAAAATACTTTATAAATCAGGATGTTATTTTCAGCTCTAATGGTTAAGATAATTTCCCTTTCAGCTAAATAAACGGTGATATACGATTATAGCCAACAAAATGTATTCAAGCCATTTGGGACTTTTTTGGCATAGATTTAGCAATTGTGGAGAAATATCTGGAAAATAAACATTATTGATTTATTTTCTATTATGCCAGGTTGGTCAGGTATGAATACGGGGTCACAAAATTTCAGGTTGAAATACCTCTGTGAATACTCCTTTCCTTATGATATATATGCTGGAATTTACTCTGAAATAAAAAGTTAGAATTATCCATGAGATAGTAAACATATAT